>OY821518.1:297762428-297862428 GCA_963682025.1 Cordilura impudica | reverse complement strand
GCTCAACATTCGCTGAAGAATGGGGTATTGATAAAACTGCAAAACCTATACGGGAAATGTCAGGAAACATCAGTTCATTCATTTCATTTTTAATACTGCTAACATTTTTCCAAAAATTGCAAATATTTTCATTTTTTAAGTGTTTTAGATCTGGTGTATAGGCTAGAGCTCTGAATTGCGAATTTATGTTTTCAAAATTACGTTGTTCTCTTGGAAATAATTTAATTAGAAGCGGAACAATACTGCTAGCTGTTCCGGATATAACCTTTTCTGGAGTAAAATTATTAAACATCATTTATAGTTTGTTATTAAAATGAAATTTTTTTCTAAAACATTCACAAAATGTTATGTAAAACTTCTTAACAGTCTTTTTAAACTCGCAAACAATATATTTATCCACATTTTTTGTTTCAATAAATATTTCCACATCAGTTCCACAAAAAATGTCTTTTAATTCAAGATTTCTTTCGTTCAAATTGATACAAAACACTTCAGTTTCTTCTAAAATCTCTTTTTTAAGAAAGTTTCGGGCCACCTGCATAAATAAAAATTTCATTCTGGGCAGTAAAATATGTATTCTGGCTTCCTGAGATTGCATTTCCAGATTGATATTGTTGACAATCTTTAAAATATATGCCAAAAATAAAAAATACATTTTCATTTTAGGATTCAATAATTCAGTGGCAATAAATTCGACTTTTTCGGCAGTTTCAAAAGCACTGAGAGTAAAATAATATTTAAGTGGCTCCCACTGTTCCAATATACGATCTACAAATACCATTCTAGACAGCCAACGTGTTGAAGCATATTTTAAAATTACATAAATTTCTGAACCGAAATACTTTTGGAATTCGACCAATTCTTCTTTACGTTTTGGGCTATTGCAAAAATAAAAATTTATTGCTCTCATAAATTTGTCTACATCTGCAGGTAAGCAAGCAAACGCAGTAAATGATACCATGTTTAGGATGTGGCAAATGCAACCATTAACAAATAAATTCGGGATTATCAATTTTAATTTTGCTTGCACTCCATTGATCGCTCCCATCATCACTGGGCAATTATCAGATGTAAAACCTACCATATTTGTTAGTGGTATATTGTTTTCTTTTAAAACATTAACCGTTTTGTCAGCAATTCCTTCCGCAATTGAATCAGTTAGAGGTTCCAGGGATAGAAAACGATCCCTGCATATTCCATCAAAAATTCTAAAAATTATTCCCAAATTTTTTGATACTGAGCAGTGCTTTCATCTATAGCGTCTAGTAGTGGTTTTCGTTACGAAATTGTGTAATTGATTTAGTATTTGCTGGGCCAGTAACAGATGTAATAATTTTTTGGCCTTTATGACGATTTATTAAAAATTTCTTTACTATTTGAAAATCTGGAACACTAATTTTTATTACGTCATTTAAGTGATCTAAAATTGAAAATGGTAGATTGTTCTCCGCCACAAACAAACACAACTTTACCTCCAATTTTTTTGCCATTTCAGTGGTAGGACATTCCTTCATTTCCAAAAACGTATTTATTTTGGGTGTGCTTATAGCAATTTGAGCTTATCTCACATGACACTCACGGACAGCATAACGCTCTATGCGGGTCACTCCTCCAAAAATACCAACATTACATATAACACATTTTTTCCCATTGGTCTTGTCCTGGACAAGCCATGGAAATCTTTCTTTCCACTCATCGCGAAAGCCCGGCGCTTATCGTTTAGTTTTTCTAAAAAACATATAATCAGTAAATATAATGCATAGAATCAGTAAATACTTTATTTCCTACCCATTCTTTTTGTCATTCATTATACTTATTTTTATTATAAGTGGTATGAAATCTGGTTTTCACCGCGTATTGATAGAGAAGCGCTTTTTAGAATAATATCAACAGCTAATCGAATAATTTTAGTGGTGTGTAAAACATTATAATTATGCTACCTACACACGAGGCAACCGGCTGAAGCAATGGTTGTAGCAACAATGATACACACGTAGCAACGGTTGCCTCAATTAGCCAGAAATATCAAAAAGTTTTGATATTTTTATTTGGTTGAGGCAACCGTTGCTACGTGTATATCATTGTTGCTACAACCATTGCTTCAACCGGTTGCCTCGTGTGTAGGCAGCATTACGATTACTTTATCACTTTAACACTTACAACAGTGTTGCCAATGATTTAAACATTTCTCACAATAAACCTGCTAAAATAAATTAAAATAACGTATAAAGAAAAAGTACTAAATCACTTGCGGCTGTATTGCGGTATTTTTGCAAATGAAAAAGTACTGAAAAAAATACTAAAGTATTAACTTTTCCATCACTGGTATGTATATATGATTCATTATTCATACGTATGACTCACATAAAATTGACAAGAAAATAATCATACGCCTTGACACATTACTGAGTAAAACCAATTGTAGATATTATTTATTACCTAATCAGACAATATGCTATTGTCGAAAACAAACTGTTTTTTACAAGTTTTTTTTATTAAAAAAATTTTTATTTTTCTAATACACACAAATTTATCAAGGATTGTCTATTAGAAAATATTTTATAACAATCTGTTGAACTACATATGTGATGCTACAAACTTTCTTTTGTCAACCAGCAATATGCTAGTTTATACACATACTGCATGACATTTTTTGTCATTGACATTTTAATAATTTTTAATTATGTTTGTAATTTTATTAAGTCATGCATGCAGCCTTTCAATTACAGCAACATGAAAAACAATGCTCTCAGATTATGCTGCAAATCGGTAATAATAGAAACACTGACTAGTGTTGCAATTTTTTTTTTTTTTTTGTCTAATAAAAGATAAAATAAATTGTAAGAGTTCCGTAAAATTTGACAGGAATAGCAACAGCTAAACACGACAATTATCTAATGAGAAGTGTTGTATGTTTATTATTAAATTTCACCTGATTTTTGCAAAGGTGATATTGCATAGTTGGTATACTTTTCGAGCAGCTTATAGATACTTCATATAATTATATACAAAAAATTAAGATATAATGAAAAGGTTTCATTTATGAATGAAATTATGTAAAAAAAATCACACATATATATATAAATGAAATCTTATTTCAGTGTCATATGTTATCATTAAAAATAAATAAAACATGGAAGGAAACAGAATTTAGTTTAAATAAAGTAAAACAGATATTGTATTCTTTACAGTTTGATATTTTACACTATGCGATATAAATACCTAACGACGAAAATTCTATTGGATTGGATTTTATACACCATTTTAGCATTTAAATTAAAAAAGCTAAATCCAAATAAAGCAGTAATTATCTTTTACCAGTAATAAATTATTTTTCTGAATGTAGTCTGTTTAATTTTACTTTCTTTTTAAGAAAATATACATGTTATCGGTAAACCACAGCAATTAACGTCTCTTGTTAAACTTATTATGTTCCGTTGATCTTATTGTTTGTAAAAAATTAAAGGTAAAGTTTGCCATAAACGAAAAATTCCTGTTAATCTTCTTTCGTTAATGGTGTGTGTGTTACACAACAAAATAATATATTTTTTTTGTCTGTTTTGTCACCAGGCCGTAACTAATTTATATCTAAAGTGTGTGTTAAGTCGTGCATAATCTGGTGTTACATGTTTTAACTTTATAGTGTAGAACTTTAGTGTTTGCAAATTTTTAAGATTTGAGGTCAAAATAAATGACTTTATAAAGGATGTCTACTAAATCAATGAATTTCTAATAGATGTTTAATTGGGCTGAAAAAGAAGGATAGCAAATATATCTTGGAGATTATATATAAATATATTATTTAAAGGCAGTAAATATATTTACGAAATATATATACTCATATTAAAGCTAGTAAACATAAAGCACGGTAATGAGATTTATCCATAGTTACTCAATCGCTGTTTAAAAGCAAATAATAATTAAACAAATTATTAATATGAATTAAGGAGATAATTCCATAGTTTTCAAAAGTGGGTTATTTATATTTTGAATCAATGAAAAGAATAGGACTTTTTAACCTCATCCTCTTTTTATTTAATAAACTTTGTATAAAACTTGCATCTTAATGATCTAAGAAATAAACAATTTTTAAAATGTTAAGAACTTTCACGGAGACTGAAAGTCAGCGAGTATTTTTCCATATCATGTGGCGGTGTTATTTCGATTTTATAAGGGTTGGGTTTTAAAAAGCTATCCAAAGAAAGATTGGAAATAAATACAACTTCAACAGAGCGGTTGGTTGGTATTGTTCAACCATATGGGGATAAGTCCTTGTGCAGACTAAATGAAACCTGGATCGACTACAAAAAACGGAACACTAAGCCGAAAAAAAAAGTCGGGACATCAGAATTCGTTTTAGAGTTATGGTTCCTCGGGCAAAGTTTCTTATTTTGATCCCTAGAATACGATTTTCCTTGTCACTTAAGCGATTTTTAAAGCGGCCGTCCCTACTGCTCAGTCATGCAAATCTGTTGAAATTAATAATTTTTGTAAATCGCGGATTTAGCAAAGGTCACCAAGCCGATGTTATATACACTGATTTCAGAAAAGCCGTCCACAAAGTCAATCAAAAACTTCCTCTTGAAAAATTAAATCTAATGGGACTTAATACCAATACTCTCAATTGGCCAAAGTCTTACCTTTTGTGCAGAAAACAATATGTTAGATTAAATGATATAAACTCTAAAAACATTATTATAAATTCTGGTGTTCCGCAAGATAGCCACCTTGGACCAATACTATTCTTATACTTCATTAATGATCTGTCGTATGTTGTCATATGGGCTTTTCTCGAAACTGTAATGCCTTGTGAAACTACTCTTTAGATGTCTGCCAGCTGGAGTTGGTAAAAGAATTTCTGGAATCGTGTTTGATATAAAATTAAATTTTGACTTTTATTAAGCGATGGGCATAGAAGTTCATAGATCCTTTTATTACGAAACAGTGATATGTTTCTCTTATAATACGGCTCTAGAATACGGCTCATTAATCTGGGATCCTTATTATAATGTTCATAGTAGCCGTATCTGTTCAAAAACAATTACTTCTCTTTTGCTTGCGAATTTTATATTTGAACCCTGTTGATGATTTTCCATCATATACAAGTCGTCTTGTCCAAATTAAACTTCCTACATTAAGAAGTCGTAGGACAATGTGGAACGCTGCCTCCCTAACAAATCTTATATATGGTGATGTCTGCTCTGAATTTCTGCTCAACAATATCAAATTTAAGATATGACCAGCAATTTTTTTTTTCATAAATATCTTCTAAAATCTTTAAAAAATGCTCTAAAGAGCTCTTTTAAAATTCAAGTTCTTTTTGGAGTTGCAGACCTCTACACGTATATATGTATGTTTGTAAGACAATATAGAAAATTCTTGTAATAAAACTTGAGAGGCGTTTTTCTCGAAATCACTTTTTTCAAACTGGGGTATCTTTTTTCGAAACCCAGAAGTCGAATCAATATCCGGCAGGCGGCGTTGTAAAGTTAATCACGACAGGTAGGTCCTGAACTAGAATAATTGGGCTAACTTTACTACCGATGGAGGGGTGGGGCAAAAAAACATAGAATCATAAATAAGTACGGAAAATATTAGAAAGTTACATCAGCTTTCACTTAAACCACTTGATAAATTAAAAAACCACTGATCTACAGCATTTTAAAGAACGTTCTTTCTGTTAGCCTGAACCGCAGGTCATAATTATCTTAATGTTGCACAACGATCAACAGGACCTTTCATCCCATTATCTCTTCAAGTTTTTCGTGCAAATTACGCAAATGCTGGCCCTTTTATGAAAATATATAAAAGTTTTAATAAATTGTATGTATTTACTGTTTTATCTGTAAATATTAATGTTACACTGTGGAACAAATTCAGGTTAGCAAAAGTTAGGTCGATTCTGAGAGTGAGGGGTGAAAATAGAGGCTAAATTGGAAGACCCGTATCGCGGCGTTTGTTTATGTTAATCTACCTTTGAACTTTGCAGTCAAATGCCGATTTTCAGCATATTGTTTATATGGTTTTTTGGCTACAATTCGTCGACTAATTGATATTATTTCAATTTGTAAAAGCCAAGTTATTGCTAGAGATCTGTGCAACAATTAAAATTTCTTAAAAAATTGCTTTAGAAAATTTTTGTGGTGCTTATGAAGCAAAATGTTGCAAAAATTATTTTTTTCTCATGCTTTTTGAAAATATTTTCCACAAAACTAAGCCATTTTTGCTTTCTGTTTGATCTATAATATGCTTCTAAGTTTCTTCAATAAATTTCATTTAAAAAGAAAATGGTCTTAGTCGATAATTTGCTTAAAAATCCCAAAACCATTAGATAAATAGCGATTTAGGTAGAAGTAATTAAAAAGGGAAGTTCCAAGAATTAGGAATTAGTAAAACAACTTTTTTGTTTTCAACACCGCACAGGTAGCGATTTTTTTTTATTTCGTACAAGCGAACTAATTTCAAAAATGACGATTCAGTTAAGACTCGAAACTCAGCCGAAGCTGATGTCTTTTAATTTTCGCTCGGTCGTGATATAATTCGCTATTAATTTTTTTTAACTTATTTTATTTTGTGAGTGATTTAAGTTAAGTGCATCGGTTTCATAAAAATAACAAAAAAAAAACATTGTATAATATATATTGTATTAAAAATGTCGCAACCAAAATGTAAACTGGACCATTTTTGTAATGTTTGTGGACGCTTCATAGCAAGCGATGAAAAATGTGGCAATGCGAGTGATTTTTTTTTTTTGGAAGCCTATAAATAATATTTCTCGCAATAGTTTATCACTGAAGTAAACTATGCCTCTAAAAAACTTTGCTTTAATTGCTATTCAACTCTTATGCAATGGAAAAGTGAAAAGAAGAAGGCTATGCTTTTTGGTGTACCAATGATGTGGTTAGACAACAGCACCCACCAAGAAGAAAATTGCTATGGATGTATCAACTACCATAAAACTTTGAATATAAGGAAAGTAAAGAATAAAACTTATGTAGCAGTGCCAAGTGTCCAATTACCATTACCGCACTCAAAATTCGTCCCAGTACCAACATACCGAAGTATTGATCTTCAAACAGATATCAGTACTACAACCGCCGCTGCTACATCCATGGATTTCTTCTCAGAATACGACCCTGGTGAAGGTACATCCTATGAAACATCACACGACCCAATTCTAGTCGCACAAACCCAATTGGATGAAATTGTTGCAAATTTGTGTTTGACTCAGAAAAAATCAGAACTACTGGCTTCATTTTTGAAAGGAAATAATTTGTGACAGCATATCGAAAACGACAAAAAGAGTTAGAAAAGTACTTCAATGTGAATGATGTAAAAAATTTCGCTTATTGCAACGATATTGAAAAGTTAATGGAGACGATAGGGTTAACCTATAAAAAAGATGATTGGCGTTTATTCATCGATAGTTCACTAATCAGCTTAAAAGTTGTGTTTTTGCACAAGATAAATAGAATGCCTTCTGTTCCCATTGCGTATAGCACTAACACTAGTGAAAATTTCGATAATTTGACACACACCTGAAAGTAGTCAAATATAACGAACACCAGTGGCGCATTTGCTGCGACCTCAAAATAGTTTCATTGATTACAGGCTTAACAGCATCTGGCCATTCAAAATATCCATGTTTTTTGTACGATTGGGATTCACGATACGGAGGAGGTATTAAAGGAAGAAACTAGTACAAACAACATAACTAGAATAGTCGCATTGGACGGAAATGGCCTAAAAACAATAGGCTACACGAAAGTCTTGTTCCCGAGATGAAAATTTTGTTGCCGTTTGTCCACATTAAACTTGGCATTGCTAAAAATTTTTTGAAATGTATCGCAAAAAGACCAGCAGTATTCAATAGTTCAAAATACATTTTCCCAAGACTAAGTAACGCCACAATTCAGGCAGGGGTTGTTAATGGTCCCGACATACGGAAACTGATGAGTCGTCAAGATTTTGACCAAGTTCTGACAGACCGAGAATTAAATGCATGGCTCGCATTGAAAGCAGTCATTAAAGGACTTTTGGTTAGAGTACGCAAAGACAACTACAGGCAATCTGTTGCAAACATGTTGGCAGCTTTAGATGAAATTGGGGTTAATATGTCGTACAAAATTCATCTCTTGCATCAGCATCTTGATAAACTCGCTAAACAGTTGCCAACTTAATCTGATGAGCAAGGCGGACGTTATCACCAAACTGCGCTTCCATTTGAAATAAGGTAACTATAGAGTGTGCATATTTTGAATTCCTAGATTTTTCTAACATCTTTGTCAGAGTGCACAATTTAAACATGCTAACGATTGAAAACTATTTTCGTTTCAGGTACAGAGGAAAGAAATCTCCAGATGCAATACTAGCTGAAATTTGTTGGTGGTATAAAAACACCTTTGAGGAAGAGGAAGACGTGGAAAAAGAAGAAGAAGGGGAAGACAAAGATGAAATTCCAGAATATCTGTTGGACGAAATTATCGACCTTTCTGATGAACGATGACGATGACCAAGATATTAGAGAGAGCAGTGATGTTGATCCACAGCCATCTGCTAACCGTCAACTGGCCAAATCATTAACTTAATTTATTTAATTTTTTTAATTAAAACTTTTCATAAGTAACATTTCAAAAATATATTTTTTTCCATATTTTTGTAATTTCTTTCTCAATGTTTCTTCAAAACCAACAATGAACAAAATTGGTACATAAAAAACAAGAAAGAAAATTATAGTCGGTCTAGAACGACTATATGATACCCTATACCATGCGTTTAGAGACCCTATCTCATAGGCGCAACTAATTGGATATAGAAAATAAGCATAAACCAAATTTGAGTGGGATTTTTATTAATTTTTTTGGCTGCAGATATGAAAAAGTTTATATCGGATGCTATATCTATATGGGGACTAGGCCCAAAAATGGACCGATCCTGACTATGTTCGGTAAAGTCTCTTGTATTTTGGAAAAATATATACGAACAAAATTTGAGAAGAATCAGTGCAATATTGTTGTTTTTGGATAGATTTAATTGAAGAACAGGAAGCAGGTCTATACGGGGCCCATGACTAAAAGTTGTCCCATAGGTATCATTCATAGACTACTCATTAATGGATGTAATAAATGCATACAAACCCAATTTGAGTAAGATATATATGATAATTTGGATCTTATGACAATTTATGTCGATTTCATAGGGGTCATTTGTATTGGGGCTAGGTCTGAACATTGACCGATTCTCACCGATTTGAATAGAGTTCATCCTACGGCTGATAAAAGCTTATATACCAAATTTCATCAAAATATATTCATATTTGCGACCTGCAGTTTGATTACAAGCTTTACATGTACACACAGACGGACGGACGGACGGACGAACGGACGAACGAACATCGTTAAATCGAATCAGATAGTGATTCTGATTCGATCGGTATAATTAAAGATGGGTCTAGGTCAATTATTTTTGGTAGTTACAAACAGCAGCACAAAGTCATTATACCCAAACCACATAGTGGTATTGGGTATAAAAATACGGAGGGTACGCCGTTAACGCTAAATGTAAGTTTAGCAAAAAAATATTGTTTTTCTTGCTTTTTCAAGACAAAGCAAGTAAGAAATTTTAGTCGGTCTAGACCGACTATACGATACCCTATGCCATGGTTTAGAGACCCTATCTCTTCGGTCCAACTAAGTGGTCTAGGGTATAATAAGAAGTAAATTAATATTAAGCTGGAAAACGCAAGTTTTGTATTATGATTGTTTTCTTTTCAAATGAAGTTTATTGAAGAAACTGAGAAGCATATTATAGATCAAACAGAAAGCAAAAAACACTTAGTTTTGTTGAAAATATTTTCAGAAAGCATGAAAAAAAAATAATTTTTCCAACATTTTGCTTCATAAGCACCACAAAAATTTTCTAAATCAATTTTTTTAAAAAAATTTAGTTGTTGCACATTGGTTGCAATAATTTGGCTTTTACAGATTGAAAAATATCAATATCAAAAACCATATAAACAATATGCTGAACATCGGCATTTGACTGCAAAGTTCGTAGGTCGATTAAAAAAAAAAATCGAACTAACATGATCAAACGCCGCTATACGGGTCTTCTAATTTAGCTTCTATTTTCACCACTCACTCTCAGAATCGACCTAACTTTTGCTAACCTGAATTTGTTCAACAGTGTTATTAAACTTAATAATATTTTATTTTTGAACACTTAGTTAAAATTTTTGTTTGTTAATCTCAATTATGTAATTTCTTATACTGTCTGTAAGTATTGATATCCATAGACCAAATAAATAAATAAATAAATTGCCAAGTTTACGCTCTCAAACCAGGGACATATAATTCCGACGCGTATCAATACATTATGTTATTTAGAATTTGTTGCCTGTGTCCAATTCTAGCTAGAGTGTTATTTACTACACAATTTTTTGTCATTAAGTAAAAAAAAGTGGTTGAATTTTTAAAAGATTTGAAATAATATTATAGGAGATAGCCCAGTGATTTAGAATCAAAAAAAAAAATTAACATCAGTGGGTAACCCTGTCCCTTTTATGAGCTGTCAAAGTTAACATTTTGGAATTTGTAATAACATTGCAAACAGCTGAGTAGAATAGCGAAATTGTGTAATTAAATTAATTAAAGAAAGTTACGAAGTTTGGAATGCAAAACAATACAAAAGGTATTCATGTAAATACTAAAAATAAAATAAGTGTAGTTTTGTGTAAAATGTTTGCAGAGTTCGGTGTTTTATGTAACATGTTTTGTTTTTGTATAAAAATTGGTTTATTTTTGTGTTCGTTGGAGTAAAAATTAGGTGGTATGCTTCGGTATGCTCCAATTTTTTTTCTTAGGTGATACATTATAACATCTTCTTTAACCCTACACCGTCATCCTTCATAAAAACGACGACACGTGAGCTTTTTTCGAGTTTATTCATATTTTTATTGTTTGCTTCGATCTCAATTCTAAGTTGAAATAATAATAAAATGATTGAATTTCTTTTAGTATTAATTAAAAATTACTTAAATATAAAAACTAAATCAACTTTGGTCAACACTTTTGCTGACGATATTTTTTATAGCAACTCGAAATAGGTCGCAATCAAAATGACGAAGGATGACGTTAGTGTACCAAAATAAGGATGACTTTTTAGGGTTAATGTGATGTATGTAAATTTTGTTCGTTTTTGCCCCATTTAATTATAATCGTTATTTTCAGCAATATATGAATTTCAACAAGCAGAAATACTGCGAGTTTGGGAAGAAGTTTGCCGTACAACTGATTTTGTTTCAGATTGGGTTTTTGAAAAAATTGGCAATAATGATTTGACATTGGAAAAAAGAGAAGAAATAAAAATTTAAATTAAAAGCTTGGGTCCATACGTTAAAAGAAAGCTTTCGAAATATCACAGACTGCTAAAGAGATTTAAGAAGAAATACCCACAGTGGGTCTCCGCAAGTACTCTAATAGAAATCAGTGACATTGATTTTGAAAAACCCAGCTCATGTAAAACAGGTCGACCCTAAGTCACCTGAGTCAGCAAAAAAGGAAGCTAGCAAGTTATAACAATGTTGATTTAATGGTTCACGCAACTACTGTTGCAGCCAAAAATCAAAGAATAAATTTTAGCAATAGTTTTAAAAAGTGTACTACTTCTCCATCACGCCTGAATAAGATGAAGAAAGTGATCTCTTCTGATCAAAGAGAATTAGTTCCACTTACCCCAGAAGAAGCTCTTGCGTTTTTGCTTGAAAGCGTTTTAAGTAAGAGACAATATATGAACATGTGGTTAGTAAATATAGCAAGGAATTGTGAAATATTTCCAACCTATAATGAAATTATAAAATGCAAGCAATTCTGCCGACCTGAAGGAATATACGTATCAGTTTCATCAGCACAAGTATCGTTACAAAATCTCCTGGCCCATACAGCGAAAATAACTTTATAATTGCAGGAAGATGTTTTGTAGGTATTGACAGATTTAACGAATGTTGTTTTGATTATAAGCTCGGGATTTGATGGTACAACAGGGCAGATTATGTTTAAACAAGGCTTCAAAATTAACACCCCTCAACTTTTTGATCAATCTTTGTTTGTAACAACCATCGTTACTTTAAAATTGTTGGAAATTTCTGGAAAAAAAATTTAGGTGAATCGTACTACGCAATCTGTGTGGTATTGCAGGCTGCTATAAATGGAATTTGCAAAAGAGTCGAAGGTTCTAATTTTTGGAGAAAAGAATCTGTTAGATTCGCAAATAGCCAATCTAAATCCATTTGAATATTGCAATGAAAATGGCAGAAAAGTAACTGTCAGTTATGAAATGCACATGACTTTGATTGGTGGAAAATTTCTAAATATTATAACGAATACAAGCTCCAATCAGGGATGTCCCATATGTGGTGCTACACGAAAACAATTTATGTCAACAGCGAATAAAAAATCTGATGATTTCATAACTAAGGTCGACTCTCTAAGGTATGGCATCAGCCCACATACATGGATAAGTGTGTTTGAATTTGTTCTACACATTTCGTAAAGAATTGGAATACGAAAGTGGCAAATCAGAGATGCATCGGATAAAGAAATATTTTGACTTCGTAAAAAGGAAATTCAAAACCGTTTCTGGACAAAAATTAATCTTCATGTTGATAAGCCTAAAACCAATGGCAGTGGAACCTCCAATGACGCCAACACCGCCAGAAGAGCTTTCAGAAAATTGGAACTCTTCTCTTCAATTACGCAAGTTGACATAGATATTTTGAAATGTTCCACAGTTATCGTGATTTCATATCCTATAAACTTGAAGAAATTTGAACTATTTTCCGAAAACACTGCTGCGTTGTAAATGCAGAAGTATTTGTGGTTTGTGATGTCCGCAACATTTCACAAAATTTAGGTTCACAGTTTACAAATCATGGAAAATTAAATACTTCCTGTTTTACAAAAGAGATCGTATTGCACATGCAAGAAAAAATAGTAGATAAAATAATATGGCCGACGTTTTTAATAGAGTAACGGATTCATCGGACCCACTTATTTCCAGCTTGTGTTTTTCTACTAGAGAAAAGTATAGGAAAAGAGAGAAGCTGCCACATTATGTATTAGAATTATTGGAGCCACCTAGTGAACTGGTCTTCGATAAGATGCTTGGTGCACGGAAAAATGTGGATCTCAAAATGATTCAGATAAGACAGACTCAGATGAATCGGAAGCAGAAGCCATAAAATACTCGTTCGCCTTAGCTTCAGAAGATTTAAATGATTTGGAGTGATACGCTTGGTAAAGATCTCTGCTGAATATGTTGAAGTCTTTTAAGACTTTAAATTATTTCATCTTTATTTCAGCTGAATAAGTAAACAATAATTAATGATTTATGAATTTAAATTTAAAAATGAAGAAGTGTATTTAAAATGTTATTGTTATGAAAAGTTTTATATGAAAATTTCGTTTTGTGTTGTATGGGTGGTGAGTGGTTGGCGTGGCCAATTTCAATAAATTTTTCAGGATGTCTTTCTATTTTAAATGTCAGCTCTGTGCAAAATGTCAAGACATTCTAACGAATGGAAAAATTTTATGTGAAAATTTCGTTTTGGGTTATATTGGCGGTAGGTGGTGG
The DNA here is from genome assembly GCA_963682025.1 of Cordilura impudica. Lineage (NCBI taxonomy): Eukaryota > Metazoa > Arthropoda > Insecta > Diptera > Scathophagidae > Cordilura > Cordilura impudica. Next base: position 297,848,799 of record OY821518.1, on the reverse strand, counting down.
GCGTGGCCGATTACGATGAAACTTCTTATTTTTCCTTATTTTATTAATGCAAGCCATCATTCAAAGTTTGAGCAAAATATGCCAAAAAAAAATCGTTTTCTGGACCATAGTGCTTTGGTGCGAATAGTGATCACATACCACAATATTGCCACCTCCAAACTTAACATTTTTTTTTGTATATCTTGGGTCTAGTCTTTTTCCCTTCTGGCATCGTAAAACGTACTTCCATCATGTCCTCTTAAATTAAACTTGGACTCATCTAAAAAGCGAAAAATATTCCAATTCCGTCTTGATCAGTTCATGTGATCTCTAGCAAAATATATTCGAGCCAGACTATTTTTTTATGATATCAGTGGTTTATTCGTAGAACGATAATAACCATGATCAGCCTCAATTGCTCGTCAGGAAAAACGTGTTTTTGATTTCGAATTTTGGTAGGATTTTTGACATTTTTTTAAATATCTCTTGATTTTATATTATCGTTACTTTGACTAGTTTTACGTAGCCTGCCGCCTAAATATTGAGTCGTTACCATATGTCTTTCACGATATTTCTTGACAATTTTTAAATTATGGATTTATTCATGAATATCTCCAACAAGTTTTATTTTTTTATTTATTTATTTTATTAATGTATTGTGCTTTCCTGTACAACAAAAAAATTATTCGTATAATAACAGTACAGGATTAATTAGTTGTCAGGGTACAATGTGCTGATATGAATAAAATTAATTGCATATTAATTATTTATAAAATGAATTAATAAAAGAAGATAACAAAATATAAAAATTTTAAAGATTTCACTAGGAAAATAATCAAAAATTTGTTTTTTTAAAGGTCTTGCGTTGCATGTTAGTTGATAAGTTTGTAGAAGTGCATTCTAAAGACGCATGTCCTATGAATAAGAATTATGAGCTTTCTTCTTTAATCAGATCCGGCAAATTTCAAATTTTGGAATAGAGAGCTAGGGGTTTTTTTTTTTTTTTTGCTTAAATACAAAATACAAAAGTCTAGGAATAATATACGTTTTCGCTAGTAAAATTCTTACTTTAAAAGGTGTGAAATATTGTGTTGACCAAAGAGATCTCAGTTAAACGAGAATTTTCTCAATTACATTACTTATATGATTTGACCACGATGGAGAGCTGTTACAGATAAGACGTAGATTTTTGGCAGATAAAACAATAGCACTCTTTTGACCGTTGCTTGCAATATTAGCAACCATGGGTGGTTCCTTAGATAATTTACTTACCATCAAACATTTGGATTTTAATGGGTGTAATAATCTAACACATAAAAACAATTCTTTCCTTATGCATATTAGTTTTGGTATAAGGTAGTATCCTGGGTCACTTCTTTTTAATATTTTTATAAATGATATTTATCACTGTTTTAAAAATTCGAAATATCTTTTGTATCCTGATGATCTTAAAGTTTTCAAACCAATTTCAGAGATATTTCTGATCTTCAGGATGACTTAAATAGGCTTATTTTATAGTCTGATTGTAATGGCCTTCCTTTTAATATTGGAAAATGCTTTCATATGACGTTTCATAGATGTCGTCATATTCTTCCTCCTCAATATATAATGAAGCATAATGTTTTATCATCTGTAGGTGAAATTTTAGACTTAGGTGTAATTTTTCATCCAAAATCATATTCAATGTTTGGTTTTATTCATCGAAACTCTGATAATGTCTTTGATCATTATACTAAGAAAGCATTATTTACTTCCTTTGTTAGATCAAAGTTAGAAGACGCTTCATTTATTTGGAGTCCAAATGCAACTATTCATATAAATCGTATTAAGAAAATTCAAGTTAATTTTATAAAATATGCGCTCTCATTTTTAAATTTTCAGTCTGCATCATCTTCTACTTTTTCGCTTTCTGTGCCTTATGAGAGTAAGTGTGCTCTACTTTCAATGAAAACTTTGGAACTTATTTAGAAGAAAGATATTTTCTCTAAATATTTTACACGGTATTATTTGTGGTGAATTTGATTGCTCTGAATTGTTACAATTAATTAAAATTTATGTTCCTCCAAGGGTGTGTCGGAGAATTGATAAATCCTTTTATGTTGATATGCACAAAACGGATTATGCATTAACACATTGAGTGCCAAGGGGTTTTGACGAAAACCTTCCCGGGTGCCAAGCACATGTTTTGCTATAAACTGGTGTAAAAGTAGAAAATATTCAGTTCTGCGCCAATCCCGGATGATTTTGTGGTTTATTTTGGATTTTATAAAGGTTTTTTTATGTCGCACGTTTCCGTACGACGTGGCACTGCACGACGGAATTGCAATCGTAAAAATCGCTGGCGTACGAGAATGTGCGACGCGATTTTTTTTTGCTATTTCTTATTTTTTTTTCTTTTTACCCATTTTTCTTTACATTTATTTAAATTTTTTTATTATATCTGTTTTTATTTTTATTTTGTGCTGTTTTTTATTTTTATTTGTCTTCTTTTTTTGTTTTCTTTACATTTATTTTTCTTTATTTTCTTTGTTTTTTATTTTTATTTTTCTTTATTTTCTTTTATTTTTGTAGATTTGAATTAGAAAAATGGCGAAGCGAAACCTTAGAGATCGTGAAATACGTGAAGTGTTGGAAGAAAGTTATGATGATGATTTTTCTTACGATGACTTGATTGATGAGAACTGGCTACCAGATGATACGGACACTGACTCTGATAATAACAATGATACTAATAAAATTGATAACATTTATAACAGCGATACTGAAGACGACTGGGACATGGATGAGGGCGATCAGGCTTGCAAGAGTCTATTCCAACAGATATTATAAGTATGCGGAGGAATATGTAAATAAAGGTGCTGTTATCAGATTTTCTCGAAAAAAAAAATTGGATACCAACAATAGATCTTGAAATGAAGAAGTTCTTTGGCCTTCTTTTGTGGATGGGTTTGGTGAAGGTCGGGTGTTTCAAAGACTATTGGTCCAAAGATTCGCTCTACAAATTTTCAATTCCGGGGAAAATAATGACACGCAATCGCTTTCAACTATTGCTTAATTTCATGCACTTCTTAGACAATAACTCAATTGTACCAGGTGATAGGCTTGGTAAAATAAAACCACTATTGGACATGTTACAAATGAGATACCAAAAAATTTACGTACCAGGTGAAAACATAGTAATTGATGCGACCCTTATTCCATGGCGAGGCAGACTATTATTCCGACAATATATACCAAATAAAGCTCATCCTTATGGTATAAAGCTTTTTAAGCTCTGCTCTATGGAAGGATTCACCTGGTCAGTGAAAATATACTCCGGAAAATCATCAAGTGGGTTGAGAGAAGTCGGTTTGGTAAAAATTGTTTGCGAGGATCTGGTCATTGATTTGAAAGGTCAAGGTCGAACTTTATTTGTAGACAATTTTTACACAAGCCATGAATTGGCTCATTCAATGCTAGATCAAAAAACATATGTTGTCGGTACACTCCGTGCCAACAAGAAACATTTCCCAAAAGAAGTTATGGTTGCTCCTATAAAGAAAGGCGAAGTAGTGGCTAGAGAAGATCCCAATGGTATAGTTGTTCTGAAGTGGAAAGATAAACGCGACGCCAGATTGCTATCTACGAAACATGCCCCGATAATGGTATCCACAACAGATGGAGCACGTAATCCTGAAGAGCCTTCAACTACTCGAGGAGCGAGACGTAAAAGACGAGCAACAGAGAAGCCATTGGCTGTGGTAGAATATAATAAGGGGAAATCAGGCATTGATCTTTCCGACCAAATGGCTTCTTACTCAAATACCCTTCGCAAAGGGTTAAAATGATATCGAAAGTTGGGAATTGAACTTTTACTCGGACTTTCCGTGGTAAATGCCCTTACTGTGTATAAAGCAGCTACGAATAAAAACATTAATATACGAACATTCCGTGAACGCGTTGCTAAAGACCTACTAAATCTCACATCCCCGCAGCCTGTATCGCAATCAAAACATATTATCACAAAAAGAGTAGACGAAAATAATAAGACCATCCGACGTGCTTGTGTTTTATGCTACGCTGAAGCAAAAGGAAAATTAGTCGAAAGGAAGCAAGAAAGAATATCAAAAGGACAACTACGTACTGTCCGCAATGCCCCAACACTCTCCAATTGTGCATTGATTGCTTTCCAAAATATGCACATCTAAAAAATTAATGTAAATTGAAATTATCATATCCTAATTTATTATTTTTGTATCTTTTTTAAACTTTTTTTCCGAAATATCGAATAAATTCCAATAAATTTTCAAAATTAAAAAGAACCTCTGAGTTTTTATCATAAAAACCGCAAAAAATTAAGATATCTCTATGAAACTTGGACCAAAATTTAGGGCCAACATTAGGGTATTAGAAACACATTAAAAAACCCTGTAGAGTCAAACAGAAACGCACGACAATATCTAAGGCCAGACAATGCCTGTCGCACGTTTTCGTACGACGTGGCACCCCAGGAAGTGTTAAATTAACCGCTTACAAAGGCTTGTAGAATATGTAATAATTATTGCAATATTTTGTATATTACTATTCCCCATGCCCAATTTAGAATTATATTAAATAATGTTAACTTCTCTTAATTAATATATTTTTACGCTTTCTTGCTTGTCTGTAAGGATAATATTGTATAGACCGAAAATAAATAAATAAGTAAATAAATAAATATCTCCGTGACTGTGGTTGACTGTGTGTGATTACCTTAAAATTAATCTTTGGCCACAATAAGTCTATGGAAAAAGTTGCAGATCCATCGGATGACGGGAAGTGTAGTTTTAATCTCTCCGTAACTGTGCCTGATTATGTCAAAGTTAATCTTTTTCATTGCAAGTCTATCGACCAAGTTTTAGATCGTTCGGATAAGGGAAAATGGGTTTTAAATCACTCTGTGACTGTGCGTTACTGCGCGTGACTATCTCGAAGTTACTATTTCTTTACATCAAGTATATCGACCAAGTTTCAGATCGTTCGGATGGGGGTAAATGACATTTAGATCACTCCGTGACTGTGCGTGGCCATGCGTGACTGTGCGTGACTAAGTCAAAGTTAATCTTTTTTTACAGAAAGTGTATGGACCAAGTTTCAGATTCATAGGATGAGGGGAAATGACATTTAGATCACTCCGTGACAGTGTGACCACGCGTGACTATGCGCGACTACCCCAAAATTAATCTGTAGTCACGACAAGACTATGGGCCAAGTTTCAGATCAATTGGATAAGGAAGAATGGGGTCCACCCATGGCAGACAGACAGACAGAGAGTATGAGTTAAAAAAAGAGCTTAAAACAAGTCGGTCTAGACCGACTATACGATACCCTATACCATGCGTTTACAGACCCTATCTCTCAGGGTGGGTTGAGTGGGATTTTTATTAATTTTTTCGGCTGCAGATATGAAAAAGTTCATATCGGATGCTATATCTATGTGGGGGGACTAGGCCCAAAAATGGACCGATCCTGACCATGTTTGGTAAAGTCTCTTGTATTTTGCAAAAATATATACAAACAAAATTTGAGTAGAATCAGTGCAATATTTTTGTTTTTTGATAGATTTATGTGAAGATCGGGAAGCAGCTCTATATGGGGCCTATGACTAAGAGTTGTCCAATAGGGACCATTTTTGGACTACTGATTAATGGATGTAATATATACATACAAACCCAATTTGACTAAGATTTGTATGATAATTTGAATCTTATGGCAATATATGTTGATTTCATAGGGGTCATTTGTATTGGGGCTAGGTCTGAACATGGACTGATTCTCACCAATTTCAACAGCGTTCATCCCACGGCTGATAAAAGATAAAATACCAAATTTTGTCAAAATATGTTCATATTTTCGACCTGCAGTTTGATTACAAGCTTTACATGGACACACAGACGGACGGACGGACGGACGGACGGACGGACGGACGGACGGACATCGTTAAATGAATCAGAAGTGATTCTGATTCGATCGGTGTAATTAAAGATTGGTGTAGGTCAAATATTTTTGGTTGTTACAAACAGTAGCACAAAGTCATTATACCCAAACCACATAGTGGTATAGGGTATAAAAAGAGCTGGTTGGCCGTAGTTCAACGATGGATATTATTTAATTCCTCTTCGAGTTTCCTTATATTGTGATTAATTGAAGCAGTCGGACTACTTAAATATAACTGCATGTCATCGGTACAATGGAGAAGTTGTGAGGGTAGATCATTAGCATAGAAGGAGAAAAGGGGGAACTCCTCTCGTAATATTAAACGTTGTTGAAAATTAACTTTATAATCATCCAGTTCCTACCTAATGTTTTCAGTTACTAAAGCAGTAGCACAACTATGATTAGATCGCATACCTGATTGTATATTCGACAATAGACCAATGTCATTTATGTAAGTGGTCATTTGTTTGTGAAGGAGCTTTTCTACTACGTTTGAAGAGTAACACAGGATTAATTGTCTTACAAATGGCATGTCTCCATTTGTAAGGCAAAGTGCTTGTGGTTGAAATTGAGGCAAGGAAATGTGTTAAATAAGGCAACAGAAAGGGTAGCAAATTCCTTACAAATTCTAGATGAATATTATCATGTCCAATTGCACTAGACTTAGCACCAATAATACTACGATAAACATTTTCATGAGTTACACAGGAAAATTCAAACCAATTAATGGAGTCATCATCATTGTAAAATTGTAGAATGAGGAGTTGTTGTTGTGTAACGTTGATAAATCACTAAAGACTGAATTAAGCTCATTGACATCAATACTGCTGTCAACGCTTTTAATGCTTTTCTCTATAACAGTATTACGAACGTGTTTCCAGGCTTTGAATTATAGACCGACTAAAATACATTTCTGAGAGAAATAAACTGCTTTATATTAGTTTTAACCCATGGCTTTGCTTCAGTTTTGTGGATCGAGTTACTAAAGGAACTGTGGCGTCATATAAACTTATAAAGTAAGTTTCAAGAAAATATAGTTATAGTAAATTGCATTTTATTTTTGATGTGTAAACATCTATACGGGCAGGGGGGTAAATTTTTATTTCACAATACAATCACAAAAACAGCGTAACATGTGAGCCGTAAGAAAAAATCAGTGTGACTTATGATTGTATTGGTGAAAAAATTATGATGTTCGAAAATGAAAAATGACAAATAAAAATGAAAAGTGAAAAAGAAAAAATTAAAAATGAAAAATAAAAAAAGAAAAATGAAAAATAAAAAAAGAAAAATGAAAAAGAAAAAATTAAAAATTAAAATGAAAAAATAAAATATTAAAAATTAAAAAAATAATGAAATATGTAAAATAAAAAATGAAAAATGAGAAATAAAAAAAAATTAAAAAGAAAAATAAAAAATGGAAAAGAAACAAGTAATAAAATTATAGTCGGTCTAGACCGACTATACGATACCCTATACCATGCGTTTAGAGACCCTATCTCTTAGGCCCAACTAACTGGACATAGAAAATAAGCAAAAACCAAATTTGAGTAGGATTTTTATTAATTTTTTTGGCTGCAGATATGAAAAAGTTCATATCGGATGCTATATCTATATAGGGACTTGGTCCAAAAATGGACCGATCCTGATCATGTTTGGTAAAGTCTCTTGCATTTTGCAAAAATATATGCAAACAAAATTTGAGAAGAATGAGTGCAATATTTTTGTTTTTTAATAGATTTAAGTGAAAATCGGGAAGCAGCTCTATATGGGGTCAAAGGGTCATTTTTGGACTACTCATTAGTGGATATAATGAACGCATACAAACCCAATTTGAGTAAGATCTATATGACAATTTGGATCTTATGGCAATTTATGTCGATTTCATATGGGTAATTTGTATGGGGCTAGGTCTGAACATGGACCGATTTTCACCAATTTCAACAGCGTTCATCCCATGGCCGATAAAAGCTCATGTACCAAATTTCATCAAAATACATTCATATTTGCGACCTGCAGTTTGATTACAAGCTTTACATGGACACACAGACGGACGGACGGACGGACATTGTTAAATCAACTCAGAAAGTGATTCTGATTCGATCGGTATAATTAAAGATGGGTCTAGGTCAAATATTTTTGGTTGTTACAAACAGCAGCACAAAGTCATTATACCCAAACCACATAGTGGTATAGGGTATAAAAATGAATAATAAACAAGTAAGAAAATTATAGTCGGTCTAGACCGACTATATGATACCCTATACCATGGTTTAGAGACCCTATCTTTCGGTCCAACTACTTCGATATAGAAAATAAGCATAAACCAAATTTGAGTGGGATTTTTATTAATTTTTTTGGCTGCAGATATGAAAAAGTTAATATCGGATGCTATATATATAAAGGGACTAGGTCCAAAAATGGACCGATCCTGATCATGTTTGGTAAAGTCTCTTGTATTTTGCAAAAATATGTACAAACAAAATTTGAGAAGAATCAGTGCAATATTTTTGTTTTTTAATAGATTTAAGTGAAGATCGGGAAGCAGCTCTATATGGGGTCAAAGGGATCATTTTTGGACTACTCATTAGTGGATGTAATGAACGCATACAAACCCAATTTGAGTAAGATCTATATGACAATTTGGATCTTATGGCAATTTATGTCGATTTCATATGGGTAATTTGTATGGGGGCTAGGTCTGAACATGGACCGATTCTCACCAATTTCAATAGCGTTCATCCCATGGCCGATAAAAGCTTATATACCAAATTTCATCAAAATATATTCATATTTGCGACCTGCAGTTTGATTACAAGCTTTACATGGACACACAGACGGACGGACGGACGGACGGACGGACGGACGGACATTGTTAAATCAACTCAGAAAGTGATTCTGATTCGATCGGTATAATTAAAGATGGGTCTAGGTCAAATATTTTTGGTTGTTACAAACAGCAGCACAAAGTCATTATACCCAAACCACATAGTGGTATAGGGTATAAAAATGTAAAACGAAAAATGAAAAACGAAAAATGAAAAACGAAAAAATTAAAAATAAAAAATGAAAATTAAATAAATTAAAATGAACAAGTAAGAAAATGATCCGGTCTCGACCGACTATAATTTTTATACCCTATACCACTATGTGGTTTGGGTATAATGACTTTGTGCTGCTGTTTGTAACAACCAAAAATATTTGACCTAGACCCATCTTTAATTATACCGATCGAAACAGAATCACTTTCTGAGTTGATTTAACAATGTCCGTCCGTCCGTCCGTCCGTCTGTGTGTCCATGTAAAGCTTGTAATCAAACTGCAGGTCGCAAATATGAATATATTTTGATGAAATTTGGTATATAAGCTTTTATCGGCCATGGGATGAACGCTATTGAAATTGGTGAGAATCGGTCCATGTTCAGACCTAGCCCCCATACAAATTACCCATATGAAATCGACATAAATTGCCATAAGATCCAAATTGTCATATAGATCTTACTCAAATTGGGTTTGTATGCGTTCATTACATCCACTAATGAGTAGTCCAAAAATGATCCCTTTGACCCCATATAGAGCTGCTTCCCTATCTTCACTTAAATCTATTAAAAAACAAAAATATTGCACTGATTCTTCTCAAATTTTGTTTGTACATATTTTTGCAACATACAAGAGACTTTACCAAACATGATCAGGATCGGTCCATTTTTGGACCTAGTCCCTTTATAGATATAGCATCCGATATGAACTTTTTCATATCTGCAGCCAAAAAAATTAATAAAAATCCCACTCAAATTTGGTTTTTGCTTATTTTCAACGTCCAGTTAGTTGGGCCTAAGAGATAGGGTTTCTAAACGCATGGTATAGGGTATCTTATAGTTGGTCTAGACCGACTATAATTTTCTTACTTGTCTTACTTGTTGTTATACCCTATACCACTATGTGGTTTGGGTATAATGACTTTGTGCTGCTGTTTGTAACAACCAAAAATATTTGACCTAGACCCATCTTTAATTATACCGATCGAAACAGAATCACTTTCTGAGTTGATTTAACAATGTCCGTCCGTCCGTCCGTCCGTCTGTGTGTCCATGTAAAGCTTGTAATCAAACTGCAGGTCGCAAATATGAATATATTTTGATGAAATTTGGTATATGAGCTTTTATCGGCCATGGGATGAACGCTATTGAAATTGGTGAGAATCGGTCCATGTTCAGACCTAGCCCCCATACAAATTACCCATATGAAATCGACATAAATTGCCATAAGATCCAAATTGTCATATAGATCTTACTCAAATTGGGTTTGTATGCGTTCATTACATCCACTAATGAGTAGTCCAAAAATGATCCCTTTGACCCCATATAGAGCTGCTTCCCTATCTTCACTTAAATCTATTAAAAAACAAAAATATTGCACTGATTCTTCTCAAATTTTGTTTGTACATATTTTTGCAAAATACAAGAGACTTTACCAAACATGATCAGGATCGGTCCATTTTTGGACCTAGTCCCTTTATAGATATAGCATCCGATATGAACTTTTTCATATCTGCAGCCAAAAAAATTAATAAAAATCCCACTCAAATTTGGTTTTTGCTTATTTTCAACGTCCAGTTAGTTGGGCCTAAGAGATAGGGTTTCTAAACGCATGGTATAGGGTATCTTATAGTTGGTCTAGACCGACTATAATTTTCTTACTTGTCTTACTTGTTGTTATACCCTATACCACTATGTGGTTTGGGTATAATGACTTTGTGCTGCTGTTTGTAACAACCAAAAATATTTGACCTAGACCCATCTTTAATTATACCGATCGAATCAGAATCACTTTCTGAGTTGATTTAACAATGTCCGTCCGTCCGTCCGTCCGTCTGTGTGTCCATGTAAAGCTTGTAATCAAACTGCAGGTCGCAAATATGAATATATTTTGATGAAATTTGGTATGTAAGCTTTTATCGGCCATGGGATGAACGCTATTGAAATTGGTGAGAATCGGTCCATGTTCAGACCTAGCCCCCATACAAATTACCCATATGAAATCGACATAAATTGCCATAACATCCAAATTGTCATATAGATCTTACTCAAATTGGGTTTGTATGCGTTCATTACATCCACTAATGAGTAGTCCAAAAATGATCCCTTTGACCCCATATAGAGCTGCTTCCCGATCTTCACTTAAATCTTTTAAAAAACAAAAATATTGCACTGATTCTTCTCAAATTTTGTTTGTACATATTTTTGCAAAATACAAGAGACTTTACCAAACATGATCAGGATCGGTCCATTTTTGGACCTAGTCCCTTTATAGATACAGCATCCGATATGAACTTTTTCATATCTGCAGCCAAAAAAATTAATAAAAATCCCACTCAAATTTGGTTTTTGCTTATTTTCAACGTCCAGTTAGTTGGGCCTAAGAGATAGGGTTTCTAAACGCATGGTATAGGGTATCGTATAGTCGGTCTAGACCGACTATAATTTTCTTACTTGTTTTTTTGATAAATTTAAGTGAAGATCGGGAAGCAGCTCTATATGGGGCCTATGACTAAGAGTTGTCCGATAGGGATCATTCTTAGACTACTGATTAACGGATGTAATATATGTATACAAACCCAATTTGACTAAGATTCGTGTGATAATTTGGATCTTATGGCAATATATGTTGATTTCATAGGGGTCATTTGTATAGGGGCTAGGTCTGAACATGGACCGATTCTCACCAATTTCAATAGCGCTCATCCTATGGCTGATATAAGATAAATTACCTAATTTCATCAAAATATATTCATATTTGCGACCTGCAGAAATTGAAAATAAAAATTAAAAATTAAAAATAAAAAATTAAAAATAAAAAAACTAAAAACTAAAAATTAACCGGTTGACATAATAATAAATATTTTTATATGTATTAGCAGAGCCCCTGCAGTTGATTGCTATAAGTGATACAGAGATGACGCTTTCTGTTTGATTCTAAGAAAGTGCCATAATAACTTCGTTAATTACTAGATGTTTACACATCTCCCCTGTCTCTGAATCAGCACAAACAATTTTTTTCCCCGTGGATATGATAATGATAGGCAAAACCATTGCTAAAGAGTAGCAGTAAAATCATCTATTATTTCTATTTTTTAGCTCCTTGTTATTATTTTATAATAATTAATTATAAGAGTTGGGCATTGAAAAATTCAGTTGTGTATAAAAAGTAGTTGAAAGAAAACGTCTAAAACTATAAATATTTAAAAACGATTTTACTCATTTTTTTCACACCATATTCTATCGTTCTAATTACGTCTAGTACATAAGTTTTAGAAAGAGTAAAAGAAAATGGAAAAACTGTCAAATTCAGAATTTTTAAAAGTTGCCAATGTATTGGCACCTAGTATATATGAAACAACTACCATTTTTCCAATTCCTTTTTCCTTTCATTAGGTCGGTAAAACAACTGTGGAGCTGATATCTAAATCTCTTCTAATACATAGACAAATAATAGCTAATTCTGTGTGAAACCTTCAGGAGAAGTTACATGTCCGTATATTTTTATCCTTGTTAGATATATAATTTGTATAGATTAATAATTTTTCAAATTGTAAACAAACATATTTCTTGCTATATTAACAATTTATATTTGTTAAACAATTTGCACAATTGTTAGGAATATGCGGGTATAAAAATAAAACTCTACAAAACACAAGCAAATTCACCTCGTTTAAGTTACTGGTCCAAAAAAACTGTTATACTCACAAATAAAATATTTGAAACTGCTTTTTGCTACAAACACTTGTTGAGTTAACCAGAAAATCATTCTACGTCATATAATTGCTATGAGGGTTGTATTTCCAACTCTCTTTGTGGGCTAATAACCTAAATAAAATAGGCCACTAAGAGGCTATATATTCACCACTAATCAAAGAGTATAACTAAAGAGAGTTAAAATAAAAAAACTAACAAAAACAATATCATATACCGATGCATACGATAATTTATTATTCATCCAAAGAAATCTCAGCTGTTTTTTTTATATAGTTTTTTTTTTTTTTTTTTTTTTTGAGGAAAAACTTACCACAAATTCATATAGAAGTATTTTTTCGACGTTAATGCAAACATATAAAGAAAAACGTTAGTTGATAATTTGCTCTATAAGCAAACGAACGTGTTGTGTCAGAAAGGATGATGTTATAGAAAAAAGTTTTATTAAAAAAAAAGAACATAAAACTAAAAAAATTTGCGATAAATTTTGAAAAAAAAAAATATATATATAAAGAATAATGTTAAAAATGTTAAATAAAAAAATTACCTGAATTTTTTTTTTGATTCAAACATATACATATGTATAAAAAATTCCCCTACATATTTTTTTATAAATAAATACTTCGTTGCTTTTAGAGTTCGTATACATCGTCAAGTATGTTTGTGTCGTGTCTTTGAAAACAAAAATTAAGTTACATATCCTATTTTATTTAACCTATAAAAAAACCCCTTTTCGGTATATTCCATCATAAAGTTCATTAAACTTCTTGTACAAAGCTAAAAAAAAACACAAAAATCTTACAAAAGGAAAACCTAAAGAAATTCATTTCAAATAGTCATGCAATTTTGTGCTGTTTTTGCTCTTAGTAAAGCACTTTAAAAAAAAAACATTACTTTCATAATTTAATTGCATCAAAAAGTGCAGTTTCTAAGTTTGTGTGCGCTTGAATTTTGGTGTTTGTGAATGTGTCACTTTGTCGCATTTCTAATGATTATAAATGATTAAAGGAAATTTGCTTTAAAGTAGAAAAAATTAACAAAAGTGAATCTACTTTGACAGCAAGAACGATAAAACTTATTAAAGAAAAAAGGTAGGTAATAGTTAAAAAAAAAAATGTAAAAATAACAGTATTTTTATAGAAAAAATCACAAATATCAAATTTTAATAGTATTGCAAAAAAGTTCTTGCATAGAAATATATTAAAATTCATAAGGAAATTAGAAATATTCAAGTTGAACCCACATTTATTTAGCAAGCTTACTTTTTATAAAAATATGTAAAAACGAATTTCTAGAAAAAAATATATCGCTAATCAGATTTATGTGAATATTGGGCAGTTGTTTTATATGCAGACTATGACTAAAAATAGTTCTACATTTTATGTTTTTAACCTAATGATTTACAGATGCAATAACTAATAATTAACCGAATTTGTCCTATATAAGTATGCGTGTCTGGCTCTTGGTCTATGGCAGAAAAAATATCAATTATATGTATGCCAAATCTGAACTTGTACCGATTTTCACCAATTCAGTAGAGACTGTCATATTATTTATTCTAACATGATATTTGTGATGGAGGTCATTTGTATGGGGATTAGATCTAAACATGTACCGCTTTTTTAAAAAATCAAAAGCATTTGTCCTTCGGCTGATAGAAACTTGTATACCAAATTTCATCAAAATATAATGTTATATGGGACCCGTAGTTTGATAACAAGGTTAACATGCACACAGACAGATATACAGACGGACCGACGTATGGACGGTATAAAAGATGGATCTGAGTCAAATATATTTGTTAGTTACAAGCATCAGCACAAAGTCATTATAATTCGACTGGGCCTCTCTGGTAGATACCCTCAGTTTTTTATTTATTTATTTATTTTTTTTTTTTTTTTTGTTGAAATATTGTTTTAGGGCAAAATGAAAGAAAACTTGTTTGGAAAAAAAGTTTTTTAATTAAAAAATTTTTGTAAGCTGAAAATTACAAAATGTTTCGATATAAAAGTATTTTTGGCGGCGAAAAATGCAATCTGGGTGTACAAATATATCAATGAATAGCTTAATTTTCTTCGTGAAGACAATAAGTTATCAAGTTAAAAATACTTTTGTCCTTATGCTCCACTGTAGTGCCATCTATATCTAAGGTTTTGTATATTTTTCATTGAAAACAGTTTCAGTTTTGAGAGGAAAATAGATTTTTATGGTTGAAAATTTATTTATAAGAAAATAAAAAATTAATGGTGAAAAGCAATTTGGGGTGAAAATCTTGAAAACTGCCCACTGTATCGCCATGCTTGGATAGATAATATGTTTTGTGAAAGAAAAAAAATTCAAAAAAGTTTCAAAAATTGATTCTAACCCATAAGAATAAAGTTTTTATTAAAACTCTTTCTTTCCTTGTGCATATGAGTTTTGAATATCTCCGTGACTGCGCGTGACTGTGTGTGACTTCTTAAAATTAATCTTTGGCCACAACAAGTCTATGGACAAAGTTTCAGATCGATCGGATGAGTGGAAGTGGGGTTTTAATCTCTCCGTGAGTTTGCGTGACTATGCGTGAGTGTGCGTGACTATGTCAAAATTAATCTAAGTCAAAGTTAAACTTTTTTTCACAGCCAGTGTATGGACCAAGTTTTGAGATCGATCGGATGAGGGGAAATGACATTAAGATCACTCCGAAACTGTGCGTGATCATGAGTGACTGTGCGTGATTATGAGTGACTGTGCGTGACTACCCCAAAATTAATCTGTAATCACAACAAGACTATGGGCGAAGCTTCAGATCAATTGGATAAGGGGGAATGGGGTTGCCCCACAACAGACAGAGATATTGAGTTAAAAGAAAGAGTTTAAAAAGAAAGAAAACAAAAAATGATTTTAAAAAAATTATCTCAGTTTTGAGAACAAAATTTATTTTATAGCAAATGAAATTTTAGAGGTAAGAAAAAAGTTTGGGGTGTAAATATTTGAAACAATCCACTGTGGTGAAATCACACTTTTTCATTTACATATTGAGAAAGCGAGACATTTTTCGCTTGAAACATTTCACAAGAAAAATCCACTGTTGAGTAGAAAAAATACAGTATAAAATATATGGACTTTTAGACCTTTTTTAATAACTAGGCATATAAATTTTTCGATTCGTCATTTTCAGACATATTGCAATTAATACTTTAATTAAAATGCAAATTTTGATTTTTGTTTTCAATTGTACATGGTGGAGAAGAAGAAAGCATATATTTCTAATTCATAACTACACCGTATTCGTAATAGGTTTCTGATATTTCAGCCTTCATCAGCGATATATTGAACATTGTGATAATTGTTATGTTGTAATAGAATAGCCTGTTTCTGTATGAGATTCTTCTAATTTTCATTGGCAATACAATTTTTGGTAAGGGAATCGATTTTTAATGTTAAAGCAAGTAATCCATATAAAAAAATCTAAATAAAACTCAATATTTTTTTTTATCATAGACACTACAAACGTAAAATAAAGCAATTAGAGGAAGATGAAACATCTCTTTAAAATGAAAAACCAAAGTGATTGACATAATAACAAACATTTGGACAAACTTTTGGGCTTGAAATAGAAGGAAAGACGGAAAACCCAACACCTGTAGCTAGAAACCCAGTTATAAGAATTAATAATATAGTTGTTGTTATGGGTTCTCATATGAGTAAACACTTGTTGTGAATACCAATATCAATACTAATCAATAAGTAATCCCAGCTTATTCTGGACAACATCTTATTTTAAGTAAGCAGACAGATAAAGAGACGGACATGGCTATAACAAATATGCAAACAAATTTCTATTTATAAAACAAAAGTCCACAACAATATAAATTATAATTATAATTGTTTTGAAAAAAAAAAAAAAAAAAAAACAAATTACTTGCGCAGGCAATAAGATCAAGACCAAAGTTCGGATTTAGTTCCAATTATCTCAATGTTATTCAAGTGGAATTAAATTTTCAAAAAAATGTAATAGTAATAATAGGGCTTTAAATCACTTTGAATTGTCATTCAAGAAATGGTTATCTCTTTACACCCTACTCATTCCGTATGTAACGAAAAATGAATTTGCGACCACATGAAGTATACATATATTCTTGATCCTTATAACAAATCGAAAACATATAGCGATATCCGTTTGTCCGTCTGTCCGTCCGTTTCTGAAATCACCCTCTTCCAAATAATCACCCTTTTTTAAAAAATAATTCATTTTTAAGATGCACCCTTTTTCTTTAAAAAAGCGCCAGTACCCTTTTTGAAAAAAGTATTCTTTATGCTCTTCATAAAAAGTACTAAATTTTAAAAAGTATCTCTTTTTAAAAGAAGTACCCTTTCTTAAAAAAGTCAGATTTTTTTTTTTAATAAGTACCTTCTTTCTAAAAGCACCTTTCTTTAAAAGCACCTTTTTCAAAAAATATACTTTCTTAAGAATCAGTTTCTTAATACTTTCTTAAAGGTACCCTTTTTTTATATTCATACTTTTTTTTAAGTACCCTTTTTAATATTTCCTTTTTTTTAATATCACCATTTTTATAAAGTACTCTTTAAAAAAGTACCATTTAAAAAAGTACCATTTATTAAAAGCACTAGCAGATTCCAGCCCTAGAAATTCGGGTGCAAATTCTAAGAAATTTTATATATCACTAAATAAAGACCCTTAAGGTATGCTAATCAATTACAGCCAATTCAGAAATCATCACAAAACAAACTCATTTTTATTACAAACACATTAGCAGATTTAATAAACATATACACAGCATTGTATAATTTTATGTATGTGTTAGTAGCAACTTTAAATGCAATTTACTCAAAACGGAGGAAAAATTTAAAAATCTGTAAATCTGCAAAACGGCTAAAAAGAAATACCTTTTAAATAATATACGTTTGGTCAAAATCGGGATGAAATGGTAGAGCAAAACATCGGTAACAAGGAATCACCTAGCCTATTAATATTATAGATTACACTTTTTTAATGTATCGCTTTTTTAAAAAAAACAAAAAGTTCTTTAAAAAAGTGCACTTTTTTGTAAAAAAAAATACAATTTTTGTAAAAGTACCCTTTTTAATGCTCTTCATAAAAAGTACCCTTTCTTAAATAAATACCTTTATTAAAAAGTACTTGTTCAAAAGAAAGTAGCTTTCAGAATAATTTATGTTTCTTTAAAAAACTACTTTTTTAGATATTACATTTTCTTAGAAATATACAGTCTTTTAAATAGTACCCTTTTTCTAAAAATTGCCTTTTTTAAAAAAGTAAGTCTTTATTAAAAAAGTGCCATATCATTTATAACTTTTTATTTTTAAAATAATCGAACAGCCGGTTTGTTTCAATCTACAAATTTTCTTTGACTTTTTTTTGCTATTTATTTGTTACAAAATTGTATTTTTTTATTTATATATTTATTTATTTTTTTTTTTGAGAAAATCTTTTCACAGTAAAAAAGTTGAAAATAATATTTTCAAACAAAATCTCAGCAAAAAAATCTCTACATACATATTCGTGTTTTTACACACATGCCGTTACGGTACTTTTTCACGAATATAAGACAACAACAGGAACAAGAAAAAACGATGTTTGCTCAATATGAATAGCGTCCTTGCAAAATGAGGGAAGATAACAATAAATGCGTTAATTTTCGGCGTATTTCGTCTCTTTGCATGTTTTTATAAATACTATTGCATGTGAAAGAGGCTGCATAGCGCGTATGTACGAAATAAATGTCATACGCATATTTAATTTAAAAAAAAATCAGCCAGGCAAATCGCTATTTAGTCGTATATGGTTTATTTTTGGACCACTGATAAATGGATGTAATACGCATACACAAACCCAATTTGACCAAATCTATATGAAAATTTGGTTAAAATGGCAATTTAAGTCAATCTTATAGGGGTCATTTGCATGGGGACTAGGTCTGAACATGGAGCGACTATCACCAATTTCAATACCGCTCATACTACGGCCGATAGAAGCTTAAATACTAAATTTCACAAAAAATATATTCATATTATCGATCTGTAGTTTGATTACATGGTTTCCGTGGACACGCAGTAGGACGAACATCGCCAAATCGACTCAAAAACTGAATCTGAATCGATCTAGGATATATATATTTGGTTGTTGAAAACATTAAGTCATTATACTCTGACCGCATAGTGGTCAAAGCCCAAATTATATAGATTCGCCGCTTCTGCAATTATTCTTTTATTTATTAACTACCTGACCCGGTCCGCTTGGCTGGCCCTAAGCAAACATTAGTGTTGTATTACCGCACTATTTAAATATAGCTTTTAACGAAATTTACGGCTCCGAAGGACGTCATTTGAAAGCATGAGTTGTACTTTCGGATGTTTAGAAGGAAGTGCTTGGAAATCGAATTGGCGCTAGAAATGTAACTTTATAGGGGTTGAGGCAGCTCAATCATTGGTGGCAAAACAACTTTACCGTTCGAACAACATATTCCCGGGGATTCCTTAGCGAACTTCAGAGCACGACAATGTAAGCAAACATTGTCCATTGAGCCAATCACTACGTCCTTGTGATTCCGGTAGTCATCGTCCCTATTGTAGTGAAATGCCGCCAACTTTAAATCGATTCTTTCTTTTGATCGAGACATTCGGTAGCGATTGGCAGCAAGTCTTTCGACATGCTGTTGCGGTGTCTCAGCAGCTCTAGATAAAGATGCACTGTCACGCATTTGCTGAAGCCGTGATTCGCGTTCTCTTTCCGTTTCTGCGGCTCTAGACGTAGATGCCCATTCGCGATTTTCCTGAAGATGTGATTCACGTTCCTCAGCTGATTCTGCGGCTCTTATTTCCCTCTGCTTCCGTGTTGCGGTGGTTTTTTTATCAATGGCTGTTTTTTTTTTTTTTTGTGACAATTTAGTAAACTGTAATCGTGCAGAAGGAACAATTATGTGTTTTGTTTTTTTACTTTTATAACATTTTATTGGTTGTTGGAACCACAGTAATCATATAACCTGTTTGATGAATTGTCATTAAAAATAATTTGTAAACTTATTTTATTATTGCAAATTGCAAAACACTTGTTATTTACTAAATTGATTTCACTTATAGGTTTTTAACTTATGAACACAAAACAACAATTAACGCAAAACAAATCAAATGCAGTCAGTGAGCAATTGAAAACCAATTTGGTTTGAATGTATCATTATTTTTTATATTGAAAGTGGAATGCAGAGAGTTATTCAAATAATTTTTTTCAAAAGGTTTTACCATGGAAGTGTATAACGCAGGTATCTTAAATGCAAGAGTACACAAAGTTGTTTGTCATCGACTGATAATATAATATTATTTTTAACTTATTGCACAATGCGCGGAATATCTTGTGTTATCGAATGAAGTAAATATTTTGTAAATAAACCGAAAACTCGGATTTTTGAATGCAACATTTCGAAAGTTTTAAAATTTTGATATTGGATCATTATTAACATAGGTTTTTTGTAAATATCTTCGGAACCACATAACCGATTTAAGAGTTTGATATCTTGTTTTGAAAAACATGACAACGGCTTTCAAAAAAAAAAAAAACTAAAATAAAATAAAAAAAGCAAAAAAAATAAATATATATATATGTCATTTTTGGTACAATATGAAAATTGGATTTTGCCACGCCCCTCCGCCCACAGACCGAAAATCAAAAATCAGAGATCACAATGTCACCCGCCTGAATATTCTGAAGATTCCCTGAAAATTTCATCAAAATCGATAAATAAAAATCATCCCGATAAATTTTTCATAAATAATATCGAGACATTTTTAAGTTTAATTTAAGAATGCCTGGTTCGAAATATACATATAAAATTGCAACACAACGGAAACCCAATTACGACAAATATTTTTCGGCTAATTTAAAATTGCTAACATAAGTTATTTTATTCTCAATCTACACCGGAAACAAAACACACTTATGATGAGCATTTTCAGGCCGATTTAAAAAAATTTGTTTTGTTACCAACGTATTTCATTATACCGGAAACAAAATTTAGAGTTTAGAATTTAATAAAAATAATTCGGTTAATTTTTATTTATTTAACCCTTCAGTGCTCCTGGGATCAAAATTATCCATTGTGATATATCTTTGGTGCAATTATCTGCTTATTGCTCGCGAATATAAATTAAAACAACTTTTAACCAATTTTGTTATAAAATTAATTTATGTAATAAAGTAATAGTTGAATTTCTTTCGGTCTCACCCATCAATTTGGTAGATACTGTAAAAAAACGTCAAAAAAAATTCAGGTTAATCGGTGAAGATGCCATTACTTATAATGGTTAACATTTTTTTATTTTTTATAATCGGTCGCTTTATATTATCTTCAGTTATTTCCCAGTTTTAAATAGTTTATTAAACAAAAGTAAATTTCAAACATAATAATAATTGTATATAAAAGGTAATATTAAATTAATACTACTCTTAATGGAATAAATTACAAAATTAAATAAAAGTGAATTTCAAAAAACAGAATAGGCTTTGCAGCAACAACAAAATATTTGCGTCCTATTTTTTACACATATGACCTAATTTGGTTTAATTTATATTCGCGAGCAATAAGCAGATAATTGCACCAGAGATATATCACAATGGATAAAAATTAACCGAATTATTTTTTTTAAATTCTAAATAGTGGTATCAATGAGTTTAATAGAAAAACTCGTTTTATGTAATTTTTATTTAAAAATATCTTAAAATCCAAAGCTGGCCTTGGCAAATAATAGGCTAACGTTCTCGGATTTATTTATTTGGTTATACATTTGGTTATTACATTTTATATGTCGCATCTAATAATTGGACAGCACTTACAAAATATTTGAATTTTTTGAATAAATTGTCTTTTATTAGCTTGGGGTCATATGTGACCCCAATTCCAAAAGGGTTAATCGAGTCGTATTATTTTTTTCGAAACCCTAGGCTATTAGGATAAAATATAACATTTAAAAGTGGAAAAGTGATGAATTTTTGATACAAAGTATTTACAGAATACAATTTTTCTCGAAATCCGCAAAAAGAAAATCCTTGTCAAAAAAATTCTGGCGGAAGGATTTACTTAAAAATTAACACAGTTAATCTGCAACATGTGGTTAATAAAACCTTAAGGTGATATATTCATTTTTTTAAATTTTGTTTAAGAAAGTTTTTTCAAATTTGAAAAAGGAGTTTTAAGAATTTTATCAAAAAATTTTCCAATTTTCGGTTTCAATGCGCAATAGGTTAACAACGTGGTAATAAAACAATACTTCATATCTGAATACTTATAAGTATAGAGACCAAAAAACAATGATGGCTTTAATCAATTTCTCAATGTTGGAAAAAATGTCATCAAATTTCATGAACTAGTTTTTTTTGGCACAAAAGTGGTCTGGGGCATTTGCTATTTCTTGGCGAAATTTCATTCGATTTTGAAGTTTTATAACCTGTTAAAAGGATAATTTAATACTGATCCCGAATTATGTAACAGCCTGTCGGAAAAATTAAACTGTAGAACAAAATTTTCGTAATATCTCAAAAAAAAAGTCATATTTTCCCCATATACGCACACTTGAAATTTTCAATTGCTTTCCGCCACGACTAAACGTTTTTTGATCGGCCCAAAACTTTCTGTATTTCTCAGTTTTTTTGCTATTCGCATATTTCTAGTGGGGTGAGAGCGACAGTTTGAACACTTTTTTATTAAGGGCCACCCTAACGTACACATTATAAATATAAATTTTTTTTTGTAAAATTATTTGGAAATTTCAAAGAACATTGAAGGCTAAAGTTTTGAAAGTACATTATCCAGATCATTTTGTCACAATATGTTAAAATAAATAATTGTTTAGAAATGGCTATTTCATTTGAAACTGATAGCGCTATCGTATTATGAGTATCAGTATCTAGATATAAATTGTTTTAAATTTCATCGTATGAAAATTTAAATCTTCTATTTGTGTGTGGGTCCGTGGGGACCGATTTGATTTTAAAACTCTTACAAATCTTTAATGTTATATGGGTGGAATACCCGAACCGTACACGTGTTTCAAGAAAAAAGTGGGCTGAATCGACTAAAGCCGATTTTGAAGCGATACGAATAACAGCTTACATTTTATTGAGGTTAATTGATGTTTAGTGTGGGTATAAGTGAAAAGGTCCCTACGGATATTTTACTATTTTTAGACAAAATTTTTAATGAGTTTTGTTGAATTGTATTTTATTTTTTTTGTTGCCTGTATATCTTTTTTCAATTGAAACCTGCAATTTGTATGCCAAAGCAAGACTTACTACATCCTGCATATCCTTAAAATTTATACGAAAATTCAAATGTCCTATATTATCATACATGGAACCAATCGAAAAGCTAGGGAATTAACAACTGTATGGAATTCCGCAAATTTTACGAAGAAGAAAACAATCGCTGTGAAAGAGTTCGATGCGTTTTTGTCTATCGTTTTATATGCTGGGCAATCTAAAGCGAATAGTGAGCATACTAGGGAACTATAGGGCCCAACCCATGCTCAATATACAAATCAATTTATGCTCATTAAAAACCTCAATCTCTTTGATAATGCAAATATGCGACGGGCGCAATTAAACAACAGTAATACTGTTTCTATTGACGATGTTTGTCAAATGTTGCAGGCACGATTTATATACTACATTTTTCCCAAGCCAGCCAAGTATGTAACAAAGGTATGTGGCTGTCCTATTCGAAATCATTTTATCCCCTCAAAGGCATGATTTACTCTGGGAAGTGTTCTGATCAAAAGCGTAAAGTAAATGAAGGCCAAAATGTTGTGCATCAGTTAGTGGGAAGATGTGAATAAAGGCCGCACAATTCATGCAGACAATTTTTTCTCCACGTTGGCAATGGTGCGTACATTGATGAGACAGAAAAATGCACAGTATGCTCTAATAAAACTTTTGTGACAAGTCAGTTGGCTTCTACGATGGCGATACATCACAGTACTCATATGTTCCGAAGAGGAATAAAGCGGTAATTTTCTTGTCTGCAATGCACTATACTTGCGATGGAGACACAGCTGAAAAAAGGAAGCGCGAATCTGATAAATTGAAATAATTTTTGAAACACACGATAGCGCAAAAACTAAAATTTTCAGTCTTTGTTGGTAGTAGCAAGACCAACAACAGGAGCTGAATCTTCTTTTGCACCTCAATCATATCCTTCATCTTTCCAGTTCTGTCGTTTGGAGCACGAAGGCATATCGCTTTATTTGCAACAAATCAGTTTGTACTGAGCATTCCACATTACCGCTTCGTTGCAATAGCTGCACACTCGAACTGAAAAATAAACAAGAAGCATGAGAACAGAGATTTAATTCTTTTCTCATATATTTGAGTATTAAATTAAAACGAAATTTTCAAAAAAGAAACGCTTCTTGTGCGTTTTATTACTTTTTATAATCTAAAATTAACAATAAAGCCTTGAAAATACACCCCATCAATCAATATACCACACAATTTGTGATAGGTCCCTTCGGAACTTTCCGCAATTTTAAGGCCAATAGGGGGCTCAGTAATCAAAGGATTAAGGTCTTTTTAAGAGAAGACAACGGAAACGAGGACAACATTTTTCTCCACTTGTTCGCTAGTTTCAGATCGGATGATGTTATTTATTGATTTTATTTAACTACTAGCTGTTTTTACCCGGTCTTGCCGGGGATTTAAAGGCCTTTGACTTGAAAAATGTTTCACTATGCTTACCAGGCGCTGAGTACTTAGCCCCGATTAACAAATTCCCCAATAAAATGAACTTTCTCCCCAAAAATTTGTATGGGCAGTAAATTCATTTTTTATTTCAATTAAAAATTTTTTGATTTTTTAATTTAGAAGTTTTTTATAAGTTGCTGCAGCAAAAATGCTTCAAAAATAAGCTGCGAAACCGCTTTAAGTTTTTTTTTTTTCAGTTTATTTATAAACATCAAATATAACGGGAAGGTTTGCAAATTAAAGGAATCAGAACTTTTAAAAATTGAATTACTTCATTCAATAAGTGATCATCATTGAGCAGAGACGTCAAATTCAAGTTTCAGAAATGAAAAACTAATGCGACGTTTAATATTGTGTCGCAAGGTTTCTTTAAGCAACTGCTTATAGTATATGTGTGGCTCTTTTGATCAACAGGTAATTATTTCACATACGTAGATAAAATCTATCATACGACATTTCACTAAGCTGTGTTCCGCGAGCGAGTCGCGTCCGCTTCCGCGCGTTTGGCAGCCACACCTGTATTGCCGCGCAGCTGTTGGCAACTTATTTTAATTGTCAAAATATATTTTTCAGCTAAGCTGTATTCCCCGTGCGCGTAGCTTCCGCGCAACTAAATGATGCTATTGAAAAGAATACTCATTTTGAATGCATTTATTGTAGGACATATATTGAGAGCAGTATGCAAATGTTTACTAAAATAAATATTTAATAAAAGTCATTGAATAAAAATATGTAAACATTTAAGAATGAATTTGTGAGGTAAGCTAATTTTCTATTTCGATTAAAAAAAATGGGGAATTTGTTCATTTCCTTTGGGTACTTTTTTTTAAGTTTGGGGAATTTGTTCGCCCTGTAGTTATTCCCATGTAAACAAAATTTCAGAGAAATCCGTTGAAAAGTACAAATTTGTATAGGGAGGAAATATAACACACAACAAAATATGAATTTTATATGAAAATTGGGCGAAAAGTAGGCGTGGTCGGTAAAAATCATATGGCTGCCTTCCCTGGAATATGTACTAAATTTCAGAGAAAGCCATTGAGAAATAAAAGCTTGTATAACAATCAAATAAAGAAAAAAATAAAAGGGAAAAAATATGTTTTATATACATAGAAGTTGGCGCAAAGTAGGCATGGCCTGTAAGAAGCATATGGTGACTTTCCCTGTAGTATAGAGATCCGATGAAAAATTCAAATTTCTATACTGAACAAATATAACAGAAAACAGAAAATAATTTTGTATAAAAAGTGGGCGTAGAAGTAGGCGTGGCCGCCAAGAATCATATGGCGACCTCTCTGGAGTACAGAGATCGTGTGTAGCAAATTTCAGAGAAATCCGTTAAAAAAAATTGTGTAGCGAACAAATGTAACAAAAAACAGAATATGAATTGTATACAAAAAGTGGGCGTAACAGTAGGTGTGACCGGTACGCAGAATATGTCGACCTTCCCTTCCCAGAGAGATCTTGTGTACCAAATTTCCGAGAAATCCGTTGAAAAATAAAAATTTGTATAGCGAACAAATATACCGAAAAACAAAATGAATTGTATAGAAAAAGTGGACGCTAAAGTAGGCGTGGCCGGTACGAAGCATATGGCGACCTTTCCTGGAGTACGGATATCGTGTGTACCAAATTTCAGAGAATTCCGTTGAAAAATAAAAATTTGTATAGCGAACAGATATACCAAAAAAACAGAAAACGAATGTATACAAAAAGTGGGCGTACAAGTAGGTGTGGCCGCAAGAATCACACGGTGACCAGGCCTGGGGTACAAAGATCGTGAGTACCAAATTTCAGAGAAATGCGTTGAAAAATAAAAATTTGTATAGCGAACAGATATACCAAAAAGCAGGAAATGAATTGTATATTAAAAGTGGGCATAAAGGCAGGCGTGGTCGACAAAAAGTATATGGTGACCTTAGCTGGAGTACAGGGATCTTGTGTACCGAATTTCAGAGAAATCTGTTAACAAATAAAAATTTATATAGTGAACAAATATGAACAAAACAGAAAATGAATTTTACATAAAAAGTGGGCGTAAAAGTAGCAGTGGCCGGTAGGAAGTATACGGCAACTTTCCTGGGGTATAGAGATCATGTGTACAAAATTTAAGGAAAATCCGTTGAAAAATAAAAATTTGTATAGCGGTCAAACAAACAAACGAACAGAAAATGAATTTTGTACATATGGGGGGTTTCATATCAAGTGCACCAATTTTTGAAACCGATGTCTTCCGATCGGCAGTAAATTTGCACCAAGGTTAGTCCTATTGCATAGTAGTTTAGACACAGCTTTTCAATAAGATCGGTTCAGATCTCTCTGAGTTAGAGGGGATCAAAATTTGACATTTTGGCCAAACAGGTGTTTTTTCTCATCCATGTAACTAATTACCTATTGTTCTTAAAAAATTCTCTCCCAAATAGTTCAGATAACTATTTCTTCAATATTTCGGAAAAAAATACCTTAAAAAAAAAAAAATTAGACTTTTTTTTTGCTAAATTAAAGCATTTTTTGTCTTTTTTTCAAAAAGGGCATTTTTTTTTTTTTTTTTTCATAAGAAAGCTTAGGATTTTTCCTTTAAGAGCTTTTTGGTCGCTTAGTGGGATGGGAGTGGGACATCTATCAAAATAAATGTTTTGTAACTCAGGACAACGGTTTTTCAATTTTTCACAAATGCACTATTTTGAATTTTTTCCTATTTGCGTGAAAAACCTTACAAATAAAACTTATACTGAGAAACTAGACAAATTAACCTTTCCGAAGGTATGTAACATACCTTCATGACATAACAGAAGAGAATGGTTCTCTGTAACCTGAAAGAGTTATTTGCAACATTTCAATCTGAACACGAGGATGTTAAAATTGGCGTCACGAAATTTACCCAAATGAGGCCAAAACATTGCGTTTTGGCAGAAAGCAGCGGAACTCACACAGTATGCGTTTGCATTTACCATGAAAATCTTAAACTGATGTTGAACGAAATCTACTTAAATTATTTAATAGATGATTCGGCAGAAGATTTACACGATTACCGCGATTGCCTTAAATTGACTATGTGTCCAAATGCAACAACTTCTTGCCACTTAGGTGAATGTACCAATTGCCCGAAAACCACATTCATCAAAGAAAATTTAATCAACTCTTTAGATCGAGAATATATAGAGGAGATCAAATTTGATTCTTGGATTCAGACTGACAGGTGCACATTGAAAACAATCATTTTAATTGTGGATGATTTTGTGGAAGAAATGTGTACAGGATTGCTAAACTTGAGAAACCATGACTTTTCAGTCAAAGAGCAATTGTCATTCTTCCAGGATTTGAAGTTACATTTGAAGTCTGGTGAATTCGTTATTTCATATGATTTCACAGAAAACTATAAATATGTTCTTCAGGATGCCATACAAGCATTCCACTTCAATAACGACCAAGCAACTATATTCACAGTAGTTATTTACTACATGAAAGACGAAAAACTGGAATACAAAAGTATGGCAATCCTATCCGATGATTTAAAACATGATACCGTTGCAGTTTATGAGTACCAGAAGAGAATACTAAAATTTCTAAAATCTAAATTTACAGTTTCGGACGGAGCTCGTCAACATTTTAAAAACAAAAGTAGCTTGGCAAGTCTTTTGGCCCATGAAAAAGATTTTGGAATGCCAGCTGAGTGGCATTTTCATTCTACTGCTCATGGTAAAGGAGCATGTGATGGTATTGGAGCAAACCTTAAAAGAAATGCAGCGAAGTATAGCCTCCAGTGCTCTCATCAAGATCGCATCTTAGATGTGACTGCTTTATTCCATTGGGCAAAGAGTTATTGTAAAGAAACTAAAATAGTTTTTAGTAGCAAAGAGGATCATCAGGAAACATTGAAAACACTGAAGAGCAGATTCGATGCTGCGGTAACAATCGATGGCACCGCTCAATACCATGCTCTTATACCGCTTGTCGATGAAGACTCAAGTTGAAAAAGTTTTCTGCCTCTATTCAATGCGATTTCTTTCCAAAGACAACAAATAAACCAGCAGCGAAATCAACAGCTGAACCTAGTAACGCCAAGAAAGGATTGACAAAAAAACGCAGTAAATAAAGGCGACAAAAAAGCTGGATGAAAGACTGGGTATTTAAAAATTTACAAGACTTAAATACTTCATCAGCTACAATAAATTAAGTTTAAAAATAGTTATGATATAAATGGATCTAATGCAATTAATATTAAATTTTAATAAATTATTTATCTTTTTATTTTTAATATTATTATTATTATACATTAATTTAATTATTATTAAAAATAAAAAAAAAAAATAATAATTTTTCAACACTTCTATAGAAAAAAAGCGATTTTTTTCTGAGGTTAACATATTCTGGGTATTACAGTATCGAGGGTATAAAATTTTAGTTAGGTATGTTATATACCTACGGAAAGTTTAGTTTGTCTAGTTTCTCAGTATAAGTTTTATTTGTAAGGTTTTAGACACAAATAGGAAAAAATTCAAAATAGTGCATTTGTGAAAAATTGAAAAACCGTTGTCTTGAGTTACAAAACATTTATTTTGATAGATATCGCACTCCCATCCCACTAAGCGACCAAAAAGCTCTTAAAGGAAAAATCCTAAGCTTTCTTGTGAAAAAAAAAATGCCCTTTTTGAAAAAAAGGCAAAAAATGCTTTAATTTAGCAAAAAAAAAGTCTAAAATTTTTTTTTTTTTTTTAAGTATTTTTTTCCGAAATATTGAAGAAATAGCTATCTAAACCATTTGGGAGAAAATTTTTTAAGAACAATAGGTAATAAGTTACATGGATGAGAAAAAACACTGTTTGGCCAAAATGTCAAATTTTGATCCCCATCTAACTCAGAGAGATCTTGACCGATCTTGTCGAAAAATTGTGTCTAAACTACCATACAATAGGACTAACCTTGGTTAGTGGTTAGTATGAGAAAAAAAAAATGCCCTTTTTGAAAAAAAAGGCAAAAAAATGTTTTGATTTGGCAAAAAAAGTCTAAAATTTTATTTTTTTTTAAGTATTTTTTTCCGAAATATTGAAGATATACATATGTAGCTATCTAAACTATTTGGGAGAAAATTTTCTAAGAACAATAGGTAATAAGTTACATGGATCAGAAAAAACACCTGTTTGGCCAAATGTCAAATTTTGTCCCCCTCTAACTCAGAGAGTTCTTGACCGCTCTTGCTGAAAAATAGTATCTAGATAACTATCTAATAGCACTTACGCTGGTGGAAATTTCATCCCGATCGGAAGATATCGGTTTCAAAAGTTGGGTCACTTGACATGAAACGCCCCACATATATATTATTTCAAAAAATTGAATTTAAAAACAATTTTTTTTTTATTATTTTCTTAATCATTTATTATGTTGAAATTCACCAAAACTAAAGACTCAGAATAATACAAATATTCTTCCGAGCTAGGGTATACAAATATTATGGAGTTATAGGGATTTCGTCTTATTTAATGCTCTAGTCGAGATTGTCAGTCCGGACGCATAATATCATGATACCGAGAAAAAAAAAATAACGTACAAGGAAATGAAAGAGAGGTCATCGATGAATCCCCATTTGCATCTTAACCAATAAATCTAACATGGCCAGTAAGGTCTCACTATAGATTCGTAAGACTGAACACGAAACACGGACATGAAATATTTTATAAGTTTTATTATATATATGTGACCTTCTCCGAGAAAAGGGACCTAATGTGTGAAAATTGAGTTTTGAAAAAAAACGCATTTAAAGTTTCTACACTCTCTTAGGTACCAGAGTCTACCGTTTTTGATACAACCCGTTTTTGGACACACTATGTCCCTTTTATCGGAGAAGGTTACATATATTAATATTAAATAAATTGCAACTACCCGTTTAAAACCCATGATATTGAAACGTGCTTCATTCAAAATAAAATTGTAGCTCAACATCCAACAAAATAACTTCTTTACTTTACTTTGCTTTACCCATATAACATTTTTTTCAGACTTTTTACTTGGGCATCAATTTTGTCCATTTTCAATATCAATTTTTTTATATAAATATTTCTTTATTTGCAATTCCCAACATATTTTAAATAGTCAACTTCTTCACTCTCAATTTTTGAAAAAAAAATCTTTTTTTGAAATCAATGAATTTCTGCAATTCAATTTTTATTTAAAGTCATATATCAGCAAATAAAAAATATTTCCTTTGTCAGCCTGATTAATAACCCCTCAATACAAGACAGTGTTCTACAAAATAAAGGGCAACCTTTAAGTGATAGTTAAATGTGGATTGAAATTTATTTTAATATATATTTATTGGCAACATTTTTTGACTGTTTTGACAAGCTGTTAAACAAACAACAGGGTTTCCTTCATAACTTGTTTTAAGGAAGGGTGAGAAACTGCTTGAGAAAAAATGTATACCGACGGTAGACTCACTTTAACTACGTACCAATTACCACACATACATTAGGATTTCGTCTTTCATTATTGTATTCCAGCTAAAAAGTATAATTTATTGCTTTTGCTACATACGAGTACAACATACCAAATCAATTATCTAATTGCTTTGGCATATTGTTGATGGGCAAACAATAGCCGAAACAGCATACAAAAGTATAAAAGTGTAAAAAAAAAAAAAAATATTGAGCCACATTCCACAAATGTGGTAAAACCACACCTTAGAAAACCAGGAAAACAGAAAATAATGGCTACTTGATTTGTGTAGAAATGCAAAAAGACATTAAGTTATAAATTGAATTGAGATTGAAGGAACGAAAATTATCTTAAAGTAATTAGTTTTATAAAAATACAAGAAAATGTTTCAACACATTAAAGCGAATAAATAACTTTTTCTCGCTCAACAAAAAACAAAGTGTAATATTTGAGAATAATATTGAAAAAAATTAAGTAATTTATAACTTTTAGCTTTAATCTCCTTAGAACATTTGCCATTTAACTTAAGTAAGCTGGATAAAATAAAATTATTCCAACTACTGCTACAACTACTACTAGTTTTATTATTATTCAGCAGAAATGATTTCATTTTATTTCCTCCATTTCTTTATGCTCCAACGTATCTTAGCCCAGCAGCAATAAGTAATTAGAAAATTTACCTAAGGACTTAGTTAAAAGAAAATAAAGGCGAAAAAAAAATACTCAACACACTCAATCGAATCTGAAAGAACAACACTTACTACTGGATAGAGTATACAAATGAAATGAATAAGGACAAAACAACAGGACGTTGAGCTAACTATGAGGATATTTCAAATACAAAAATAAGTTCGTAGTAGAAAACAGAAATACATCCGCACTTAGTAGTAGTTAGTTAACTCTTTAAATCAAACATAAAATGCAAAGAAGGACCCAGAAATAAAAAACTTTAATTTTTTAATTGTAAAATATTTTATGGGCTAAGAAAGGAACAGAAATTTAATTAGAATAAATTTTAAAAAAGGAATTTATTAAATTTTTTTTTTTCATTTATATCAATTTGAAATAAGAAATATGGTTTTGAAGCCAACTATTGGAAACTTTGGTAAAGATTCTTCATTGACAGTTGGTAGGAAATCTTTAATTTATTCAAAGAGTACCGATTTTGACTTTATAGTGGTTCTAAGGTTCACACTATCCTAAAAAGCTTGTCATTAACTTATTCGTAAACTTCATATTCATATCACTGTATATAGCTCATAATACTCAAATTTGGTTTTAGGTGAATGATGTTACTACATATATCCGTGATCGGAGCATTTTTCGACCAAAGTTGATGCGAACTGAAATAAATTTACTTTAATATAATTTATGGTTTTCATGTCTATAATTAAGTTAAATATGGTCAAACCTCAGACCTAGTTCAAAAACTCATGCTTTAGCGTACCGTTTCTTCGCCCTACATTATAACTTTGTGTTTTAATGAGATTTGGTATATATGTTTTTACCGGCCATAACACGAACGCTATTGTAACTGGTGAATGTGTAGACCTAGTCCATATAAAAGTGACCCTTATGAGACCGACTTAAATTGCCGTAAGTCCAAAATAATCATACAGATCTAGTTCAAATTTGGTTTGTGTATAAACCCTGTAGGATAATTCTTAGTCATAGCCTCAACCAAACTTCAACTTATATCTATCAAAAAACAGATTTGCACAGATTTTTCTCAAATTTTGTTTGCATATGTTTTTGCAAAAACTAAAAATTCATAAACCTAGTGTTCCACTTAGGCCAATAGCAGCATCAAGAGAAGTTCCTTGTTACAACCTTTCCAAATTTTTAGGCAATATACTATAATCTATTATTTCTAGTCAATATAATATTAAGAACTTTTTAGAATTTAAGTACAGGCTTAAAGACATAGTATTAGAAGAAGACGAAATATTAATATGGTACGATGTCGTGTCACTTTTCACTAACATTCCAGTCAACTCTGCCATTAAAATAATTTTAGATAAATGGAACATAATTAAAACCGCAATTTCTAGAAATACTAAATTTTTGTCTCAAAGACAACAGCTATTTTACATATAGTGGAATTTTTTACCACCATCCGTTTGGTATACCAACAGGCAACCCACTTTCTCCGATTATAGCAGATATAGTCATGGACGATCTTTTAAATGAAACAATTAAAACACTTAATTCAAAAAACATTAAAATTAAAGCCATTTTCAAATATGTGGACGACACTTTTGTAACAATAAAAAAAAGAAGACAGTGAAACAATTCTACCAAGTAAGAAAATTATAGTCGGTCTAGACCCTATACCATGCCTTTAGAGACCCTATCTCTTAGGCCAAACTAACTGGACATAGAAAATAAGATAAACCAAATTTGAGTGGGATTTTTATTATTTTTTTGGCTGCAGATATGAAAAAGTTCATATCGGATGCTATGTCTATATAGGGACTAGCACTAAAATTGGACCGATCCTGATCATGTTTGGTAAAGTCTCTTGTATTTTGCAAAAATATATACAAAGAAAATTTGAAAAGAATCAGTGCAATATTTTTGTTTTTTGATAGATTTAAGTGAAGATGGGGAAGCAGCTCTATATGGGGCCTATGACTAAAAGTTGTCCCATAGAGATCGTTTTTGGACTATTCATTAATGGATGTAATAAACACATACAAACCCAATTTGAATAAGATTTATTCGATAATTTGGATCTTATGGCAATTTAAGTCGACATCATAGGGGTCATTTGTATGGGGGCTAGGTCTGAACATGGACCGATTCTCACCGATTTCAATAGCGTTCATCCTATTGCCAATAAAAGCTTATATACCAAATTTCATCAAAATATATTCATATTTGCGACCTGCAGTTTGATTGCCAGCTTTACAGGGACACACAGACGGACGGACGGACGGACGGACATCGTTAGATCGAATCAGATAGTGATTCTGTTTCGATCGGTATAATTAAAGATGGGTCTAGGTCAAATATTTTTGGTAGTTACAAACAGCAGCACAAAGTCATTATACCCAAACTACATAGTGGTATAAGGTAAAAAAACATTTACCGAATATCATAATAAGATAAAATTCACTTTCGAGATTGAAAACAAACACCAAATCCCATTTCTGGACACCAAAATACATGGAATTGATTAATAATTTAAAATTTGAGTGGTATCAAAAAGAAATTGTTTCAGGCAGAATTATTAATTTCTACTCCACACAACCAAAAAACCAGAAAATGAACAGTGCCAAATATTTAGTCAACAAAATCTATAAAATATGTGATGAAGAATTTATTAAAAAGAACATTGAAATTGTAAAAAACATACTTTTTAAAAATAATTTTCCTGGCCACATTATTCGAGATCTAATAATTGATGTCCAATAAAACACAAAAAAAAAACAGCCGAATTACAAATTGACAAACTTTGAGGATGGCAACCCTAAAACACATTTTCGACTACAATACATTCCCCTCCTCACAGACACAGAGAACAGGAGAATGAGAGACATAACTATCAATAAAAATCATAAATTTTGCTCACAGAGCAAATCGCACACTGAGAAGCTTATTTACTGACACTAAAGACAAAATATATAAGGACGAACAATCAAACATTGTATATGAGATCAGCTGCAGTTCCGGGGGAAAGTACGTAGGAACTACAAAGAGAATGTTAAAAACAAGAATAAATGAACACAAAACTGACATAGAGGAGAAGAGAATTAACACAGCTCTTGCACTACTAATTTCGATGACGTCAAAATCTTAGACAGAGAAAGTAGAGAGAGTATAAGAATTACTCTCGAAAGTTTAAGAAAACATCAAAAAGGTAGTAAAGCGATTAAGAAAAAATAAGATAGGGACAATACAAAGTCAGTGTATTCTGTGATTTTTTAAACTAAGCAGGTGCTGTGATATTAACTTTAAGTTCGTGAAGTCCTGTTTTTTATAATAATTATATTAAACATTTTTATTATTTTTTTTTTAATTATTTTTATTTATTTATTTTATTTTTATACACATAGATGTAAGTAGCGTCTTTGATAAGACTAAATTTTAACATATTTTGCACAACATTAGTCACCTTTTTTAAATTATAGTAAATAAATCATCCCTGAAGTCGTCAACAACCAAATCGCTGTGAAGACCGTTATGCAAATTGACCCGTAAAAACAAAGTTTTTACTAAAACTCTATCTTTCATGATGCATTTGAGTTTTGAGTCTCTCCGTGACTTTGCGTGACTATGTGTGACTACTTAAAAATTAGTCTTTGGTCACAGTTAGTCTATGGACAAAGCTGAAGATCGATCGGGCTAATTGGATTTAAATCACTCTGTGTGTGACTATGCGTGACAGTATGTGGCTCTCTTAAAATAAATCCTTGGCAAGACAATTATATGCACAAAGTTTCAGATCGATGGGATGAGGGGAAATGGTGTTTTATTCACTCCGCGACTATGCGTGACTATACGTGACTGCGCGTGACTATGTAAAAGTTAGTCTTTTTCACGGCAAGTTTCAACCAAGTTTCAGATGGATCGGATAAGGGGAAATCGGTTTTAAAGCAATCGGTGACTGTGCGTGACTTCCCCAAAATTAATCTATTATCACAACAAGAATATGGGTAAATTTCAGAGGAAGCGCCCCGGTAGGTGAGTAGGTAGCGCCTATCATGCGGGGGTCGTGGGTTCGATTCCCACCGGAGCTCATTGGGTTGAAAAGGGTCAAAAATGAGTATTAATTCAAAAATTGAAATGAGTATTTTGTAATAAATTTTTATACCGGGTAACAGAGTATAAAACAGGTCATCACAAACTGTCAAAGTTATTGTTCTAAGTTGTTTACTTTTCTTGCTATACTCTCTCAAAGTTCAACAATTTTTTTTAATTTTGCTCGAAGTGGTAAAAAGTGAAAAACGAGATATTTCAAGTTTAATTTTTTTTTTAAATGCTAACTTTTTTCCAAATGGATGCATCAACTTCAAGCATTTGTCTGTATTATTAAAAAAATTTTTTAGATAAATGTTTCAGAAATATTTTTAATAATTTTTTGAAAATTGTCCTAAAAAGAGGGTATTTTTTAAAAAGAGATTGAGTTTCAACGTAATTCTAGATGAGATCGGGTAAAATTATTTACATTGTAGTAAAACATGGGATTTCTACTTGTGTATTCAAAAAAAACATTTTGTCAATACTTGCCAACGAATGTAATATTCAAGTTTTTATTAAAAGTCCCCAGTATAAAATTAAAAAAAATGCTTAAAAACACAAGAGAAAAAATCTTTTTTTAGTTTTTGTTTTGTGTTTATTTATTTATTTTCTGAAATTACAAATTACAAAATAATTCAGTTGATAGATTGATTGGTAAAGAAGTAAATACAGAAACTTTACAGTTTGGTTTATCTATATTTCATGGATGGATACGATTTTTTGAATGTCTTCTTCACTTATCATATAAAATTCCAATCAAGGTCTAATGATGAAAAAAAAAAATGGTTTCAGTAACAAAATTACGGATTCAAAAAGACTTTAGAGAGAAAACTGGACTGATCGTGGAACAACCAAAGCCAGGTTTTGGAAACTCTAATGATGGCAACACTGCCAGACGGTTTTTTCAAAATGCAGATGTTTCTGCTTAAATCACAAAAGTTGATTCAGAATTGATAGAAAGAATGCTTGTGATACTTATTGCTGTATATTGCGGGCACGAGATTCACGTAGAAAAATTTAGAAAATATACTCAGAATACAGCCAGACATTTTGTTAAGCTCTATCCGTGGTATTATATGCCTCCAACTTTACATAAATTCCTTATTCACGGGCCAGAAATAGTAAGATACGCCTTGTTGCCAATAGGTCAACTACCTGATGAAGCCCAAGAAGCTAGAAATAAAGATTTTAAAAATTACAGAGAACACTATTCTCGTAAATGCAGTCGGGAGAAGTCAAATGAAGATATATTCAATACGTTACTTCTTAGTTCGGATCCTTTAATTACCAATAAAAGCAAAAATTATGACAAAAAAATATATAATATACCAAAGATGGCACTAGATTTATTAATTTTGCCCAAGATTTCTGATGAAGAAGAGATTAATGAAGATATTGATGATGATAATTATGAAGATGTTGATTATATTTATGAAGGTGATGATAATATGGAGGATCCTTGATTTTAATTGTATATATATATATATATATATATATATATATATATTTAAGTTTCTCTTAAATAAGAACAATATAAAATAAAAAATAAACAATAACAATAAATGCATACAAAATTTTCAATTATAAATGTAGCAATATATTCAAAATTAATTGAATTAATTTTTTTCTAATTTTTCTGAAATGGTTGTTTGTTTTGTGCTTATAATTTATTCATCAATAAAAACATAATATTATTTTATAATGTGAATTTTTTGAGTTAAATTTGTGGAATTGTGGAATTTGGAAAATAAAATCGGATTTTAAAATTAAATTTTTATAATATAAATACATATTAAATATTTATTCCTTTTTTATTTAAAAAAAAAATTTTAATTTTTCTAAAAGTACATTAACTAATTTTTAATTTGCAATTTCATTTACTAATTTTTCGCTTTTTATTCCAAAGTTACAGCGAAAATTGTAAGAAAAGATCATTTATTCCAAAACACAAAAAAGCTCCTAACGGGTTAAAACAAATTTTTTTTCCACTTTGTTTTTAAAATGGTGGTTTTTTATGCATTAATGAATATCCATTAAAAAAAATTAACAATATTTTGAAATTATGTCTTCCCTGAATTAATCCTCACTTTTCATGCTTTTCAACCCACTGTGCGGAGGCTGCAAAAAAAAACTAGCCAAAATTAGAATCTGCAGACAAGCCACTCGGCTTCGCGGAACTAGACTTAAAAAAAATGTAACTATCAATTTAAAAAAAAAAACATTCTGCGAGCGAATGGGTTTTCCCCATGGCAAACAGACAGACAGACATACAGAGAGTATGAAAACGTTCGTTTATGATGCTGTATTTATATGGGGACTTGGTCGAAAAATAGAGCGTTTTTGACATCTTTCTTGCAGAAACATATACAAATCAAATTTGAGACAAATCTGTGCAATATTTTTTATTTTTTTGATTTTATTGAAGATCGGGAAGCAGCTTTATATGGGACGTATTGCTAAGGGTTTGTTTTTGGATTTTTTTAATAATGGCTGTAATTAACATATGCAAATCAAATTCGACCCAGACCTGAATGATTATTTGGGTTTTATGGCAATTTAAGTCGATCTCATAAGGACCATTTGTATGGGACTTGTGCCCTAGGACCGAGAAAAACTCTTATACTTTATTTTATCAAAATATATTAATCTACGAACTATAGTTTGATTACAAAGCTTACATGGACACGCAGATAGACGGATGGACAGACGGACGGACAGACAGATGGACATAGCTAGATAGGGAGTGATTTTGAGTCGAGGCCTGAAATAAAGAAGGATCTATATTATCGCTGATCACATAGAGCTATACGGTACAAATCACAAGTTCCTTATGAAAGTGCAAACACTAATACATATAAAGAAAACATTTTTTTTCATATTTTTATACACTGCAAAAAAATTGTTATCTGAAATGAAATATCTTAAAATGCCTTTCAGTATGATAATTTGTGTTAGTCTGAATAATGTGAGAGCATATGAAACATTCTGTTTCAGCCTTAAAGTTATAAGTGAAAAAAATCAATTCCTGGTCAGAATGTAATTACTATGCCAGTATAGTAAAACCTCCAAAGGGTTTTGTGCTCTCAGACCAAAATTGCAATACATTTCTCCTTATATCTATGTTTCTTTACTCAATTTTTCAGTTATAAATCAAGATCCTTTGGTGACTTCTAATTTTATTCTTTAGCAAATAGTTTTAGTACATGAAGTTGAACACATTTATCGATTGAAATCGTCAAAAAATTTTAATTTTTACCCTTTTTTAAATACATTTTTCTGTGCTCAAAATTATAGTGTTATTTATTTGTAGAAGATATTTATACGTATCATTAATATTTTTAACCGTACTCCTACCTTGCAAAAAAACTTCATAGTCCTACCTTTATGTAGTTTTCTACTTCTTGTATGTTTTTATATGGAAATAGGTTTAATTTGTAAACAAAAGTAATTTTATTTAAAGAAAAATCAGTTTTACGTATGTATTTACATATAAAGTTATGAATGAAGTATAGTTCTACATATTTTGTATACCGGGAACGCAATCAATTTGGTTTTGGTGAGCCTTGCAAATGGTTTTTTTTCGCAAAGACAGCAAGCTAACTCATCGCCATAATTTGCTTTCTCGTTCTTTTCTTGCACGTTCCATATGCATCTGTCTCTTTTTCTCAATAATAGAATGCGCGAGACAGAGTTTATTTCAGGTATATTCTACCACACAAGAATAATACATATAAAGGGTGTCCCAACAAGAACGCAATTTTTAAATTTTAAATAAAACACAGATATTTAAAAAAAAACCGTGAAACTTTATTATATCGTAAAGTAGACAGAATGAGGTTATGTATGGAACAATACATCGTGCAGATGGCCGCCGCGGCTTTGCTGGCATGCACGCAATCTTTTAATGAAATTTTCAATGACCTTTTGCATAAATGCTGCGGTATTTCATTAATACAGCGTCCAATTTCCTCTTTTAAGGCTTGAGTCGTCGTCGGCTTATTCGTGTAAACCATCGACTTCAAAAAACCCCAAAGAAAAAAATCTAATGGTGTTAAATCGCACGATCTGGGCGGCCAATTCTGATCTCCAAAACGCAAAATAACACGACCGGGAAATGACTGATGCAGCAATTGAATTGTTTCTCTGGCTGTATGACATGTGGCGCCGTCTTGTTGGAATCACATGCCCTCCACATTCATTTCTTCAATTCGAGGTAAGAAAAAACTGGTTATCATTTCACCATACCGAACACCATTGATTGTTTGCGCATGACCTGCCTCATTTTCATAAAAGAAAGGTCCAATGATTCCTCCAGCCCAAAAACCACACCACACAGTGACACGTTGAGGATGCATTTGCTTCTCGTGAATCACTCGAGGATTTTCCTCACCCCAAATGCGACAATTCTGCCTATTGACGAAGCCATCAAGATGGAAATGGGCCTCGTCACTGAAGATGATTTTAGCGGCAAAATCAGCATTTTCATGTTGTCTCTCCAATACCCAATTAACGAACTCCCTTCGCTGTCCATGGTCAGCTGGCTTCAGTTCCTGAGTCAATTGAACTTTGTATGCATGAAGATGCAAATCTTTCATCAAAGTTGGCTGCATAGTGGATTTGGAGACACCAATTTGCTGAGCTTGGTGTCGAATTGAGGTGGATGGAGTTTGAGCGACATCATCACGTAAAGCTGTGACATTTTCGGTCGATCGACCTGGTCGATGGCGCGTTGTTGTCTTTACATCACTAACAGATCCAGTTTCGGCAAATTTATCCATTACTCTCTTTACAATTGACTCTTTTGGAGCATTATTGTGACCCCAAATTGATTGCAATTTGCGAACTGTAGCCGCAAAACTTTCACCATTTTGGTAAAACAATTTCACAATGAGAATGCGTTGTTCATTCGTGTAGCGCTCCATTTTTACTAACCTCGTACCTTCTACTAGCAAACAATAACAATTGTTCAAATGTCAAACAATGACACTTCGAATGTTGCCAGATTTAAAAATTGCATTCTTGTTGGGACACCCTTTACCTCGTTTTCTATGCGCCACGTACGGTTGGGCAAGAGCAAGCCTCAGATCACGTAAAAACAAACGATGCTTTGCATGTTTTTTGTTTTTCTAGCTAATTAGAATTAATTCTAAAACTATATGAAAGTATTGTGTTAAGTCCAATAAATAGTTGCATTCAAGGCTGATATGTCAACCATGTTACTAAATACAACCATTGACCAGCTGCCTATTAGTTTTCCGCTTACAGCTATATCCAGAAATTATTTTGTCTACTGTTTCAATTTCACCCTTAGTTCGGTTGTAATATGATATTATATCTGGTAGCTTCTTTTCAACAGTCTCGACTTCTGGCATGTTGTGAAGAGTATTCTGCAACACTGTGCATATAAATTTTTTTCCAAACTAGGAAACAAATGTAATATCTTTGGTTAATTGCAATGTATACTGAAAAAGTGGATCAAACATGATCAATTTGTTTCGTAGTAATTTTAGACCCAACTCATATGACATGAAGAAATTGTACATTGCAACATTACGACCTTTTAGACCCTCGACCGGATGCAATAAAACTCGTTGGCCTGGATTTCTTCTAGAGCAGGATCAGCAGCTTTCCCAAGGTATGGTTGTATTTTCCAGACATATAATGTCCTTGCAAAAACGAGTGCCTAAATTTCAAACCATATCTCTTTGGTGTGCTTTGCATATATAACCAACCTCCATAGAAACAAGATAGCTATTCGTCTACAGTGACGTAGGGGTTTAAAAGCATTGGTAACAGTTCAGATCACATATTCCACAGATGACGAATTGGAGTAAATTTATACGAAGATCGGTTTTGCCGACCACTTATTTTATCACCGAAGCGAATAATTTTCTTCAAGTACTCAAATTTTTTTTCGCCACAATGTTTCTGAAAATAGGCGGACCGCGAAAAGGATACCGATCAGCTCGTTATTCATATATATTCAATAACATTCACCTTACTTGTGAACGCCAGTCAATATCAAAACAGCCAAGTATGCATGAAGCATCGAATTCCTTATGGTTTTAATCAAGAAAATATCTTTGATACTATTCTCACGCTGTGAAGTAGTATTATTACGTCATGCTGTTTGCATAGCTGTTGCGCTCCAAAGCCTTTTGTCATTTGAGATAAACAAAGGTAGCAACTTCAGCATCAAAACTCCATGGCGAACCGTTTACAAAATATGCATATTTGTTTGATTTCTTCCTTTCTTTTTAGATTTGGCATACAAGGTACTATTTTCATAAAACTTTCCTATGCCGAGTAGAAAACTACGCCAAGCATACCAAATTGAAGTTGTTGAAACACAACGTTCCATGTATGATTTGAAGCTTAAAAGTAATCCATTTCGGATCATATACGTGATAAAGAAAAAGCCAAGAATCATGGGTAACCAAACATTAACAGTTTTAGAGATTTTTGGAAAAAAAATTTAAAAAAAATAGTTTTCTACACTTAGGGGGGACTACGGGAAATATTAATTCAAACATTTCAAACACAATTTGCAAAGATCTCGGTGTAATAGTACGCGATATTACGAATATATTATTTTTATGTGTGTAGCCACGCCTACTGATCCGATACCGCCCATTTTCAGCAAGGCTACTCACACTAATAAGCTGTAAAATCAGAAAAAGTCTGGTTACTCTCTCTTTTATATTACTCAAGATACAAGGTACATAGCTATTGAAGTTCACTTTTTATGGGAGGTGACACGCTCACTTATTTTTTCCGCATATTTTTCAGTCCAATTGTACTTAATGGTCTTACTAAACCGACTTTGTGTCATACATAGAAGCCGATTATAATAAATTTAATAACAAACTTGTAAAAAAGTAGTATTAGCCCTAGATCGACTCTGTTGAACCACACAGCTCCCAAAATATACTAATTAATTAAATATATCGTTGTAAATAAAGCTAATTTTTAACCAAAAAATTTTACTTATTTATACGTTTTAAGATAAGTAGTATATGTGTAAAACTAACGCACCACGGTGGTCTTGTACCAACCTTTAAAGGTCTCAGCATATAATTTTTTACTGCATTGGATTATTTGCATTCTAAATAGTGTGTAAAAATATTACAGCTCATAAATCGTTGAGCAGTTTTTAAGAAAACTAATTTTTAATATTTTTCATTACTAATTAAATTTTCAGAATTTAGAGTTTTTTTAAGCATTAATATTAATATTATATTTATTTATTTGATAATTTCCTGTACAACAAGATTAAATCTTATAATTACAGTACAGGAAAGCATTATTGTTAGATGTGCAAGTTTAACAAAATTTGAATACTTAAAACTAATAATTATATTTTAATTTAATTTATTTTTAATTTATCACAATATAATATTATTTTAAAATCAGGCAAAAAATTTAAATAAAAATAGTTTAAAAGTGTTTGCGTTGCTGTTAAGTTGCTGGTTTTGTGGAATAAGATTCCAAAGACGTATAACACTATTATAAAACTGCCATTCTGACACAAGATATTTATGCCTAGGGAGAATGACCTTCCAACCTCTTTGTGATCTTAAGAAACGAATTTTTGCATAAAGATATGGTGAATTTTGAGTATAAATAATTTTGTGAAAAAATATTAGTACTCGAATCTTAAGCAAGTTTTCAAAACATACGCTGTATAGGCTTTTTGTAAAAGATGAAATATGTTCAAACTTCCTGATTGCTACTGGCATCACAATTTTCAAAGAGCTCACATCCATAGATTAGACATATGCTTTTGCCAAAAATATCCGAACTCCTAAAGGTGTAAAATACTGCGTTGGCCAGAGGGACCTAAGTTTAATGTACGTATTTCCAACCAGCGAGTTAATGTGACTTGTCCAGGTAAGATGATTGTTGAAGATAATTCCAAGATTTTTTGTTGCTTGCACGATCTCTATTCTTTCGTTATTATTTTTTACAAATTCATTGAAAGTAGGAACAGTTTTTTTTCTTATGAATTACCATACAAAGTTTTTCGTACCGTAAATTGCACGTAATTCGAGTGCGCTATTACTAATTAGACAGTTTATCAATAAACGGTATGGGATATAAAAGAATTGTTAAAATCGAAATTCAAAAGATTTTATTGACGTTCCAGTATCTATAATATTAATAGACTAGGTGATTTCTTGTTACCGATGTTTGCTTCTACCGTTTTATCCCGATTTTGACCAAGCGTATATTATTTGAAAGGTATTTCTTTTTGGCTCCAGATTTCAGATTTCACCAGATTCACAGATTTTAAAATTTTTACTTTATTTTGAGTAAATTGCATTTAAAGTTGCTACTAAAACATACATTAAATTACACATATACTATGTGTGTTTTATTTAATTTGTTAATGTCTATGTTAATGAGTTTGTTATCTTCATTCACAATAATAATAATAAACCATAAAAGTGTTGATTTGTGAATTGGCTAAGTTGAAAAATAAAGCTGCCTAGAAATTGCACTCGAATTTCGAGCGCTGGAATCTGCTAGTATTATTTATTAGCTTTGTATTTAGCTTGTTTAACTCTTAAAACATTACTGTTGTCCCTAATCAGTGACACGTTTATTTACAATTATTGATATTCAAATCCATCATTTAACTCTTTAGCCCAAAATATTTTCCAATATTCAAAACACCATGCTGCCACTCTCGATGAAAATTGTGTTTATTTTGTTTAAAGAAGAAAAATAGGATGATTCAAATTTTGGGTGTATTAGAGGAAAATATTAATATTGAATTACTTATGAATATCTTCGTTTTGATGTTTGTTGAATTATGATTCATTGTTGAATTAATTTAAGTGCAGTTTTATTTAAACTATCAGGTTATTTTGAAATAATAGAAACAAAACAATATTAGACAAATAACACAATAATAACAAGTAAAAAAAATATAGTCGGTCTTGACCATGTTTGGTAAAGTCTCTTGTATTTTGCACAAATATATAAAACAAAATTTGAGATGAATCAGTGCAATATTTTTTTTTTTGATAGATTTAGGTGAAGGTCGGGAAGCAGCTCTATATGGGGCCTATGACTAGGAGTTTCCCA
Source organism: Cordilura impudica (assembly GCA_963682025.1). NCBI lineage: Eukaryota > Metazoa > Arthropoda > Insecta > Diptera > Scathophagidae > Cordilura > Cordilura impudica. The sequence goes on along the minus strand of OY821518.1, from coordinate 297,804,099 downwards.
TGGGTATAATTTTTGGACTACCGATTAATGGATGTAATAAACATATACAAACCCAATTTCACTAAGATTTATATGATAATTTGGACCTTATGGCAATTTATGTTGACTTTATAGGGGTCATTTGTATGGGGGCTAGGTCTGAACATGGACCGATTGTCACCAATTTCAATAGCGTTCATCCTATGGCCGGTAAAAGCTTGTATACAAAATTTCACCAAAATGCATTCATATTTGCGATCTGCAGTTTGATTATAAGCTTTACATGGATACACAGACGGACGGACGGACGGACGGACGGACGGAGGGACGGACATCGTTAAATCGAATCAGATAGTGATTCTGTTTCGATCGATATAATAAAAGATGGGTCTAGGACAAATATTTTTGGTAGTTACAAACAGCAGCAAAAAGTCATTATACCCAAACCACATAGTGGTATAGGGTATAAAAAGGCATAAAATTTACGTACTATAGAATTTTCAGATTACTCAAATTGGAAAATTTATCAAAAAAACAGGTAAGAAAATTACAGTTGGTCTAGACCGACTATAAGCCTAAACCATGGCTTAGAGACCCATTCTCTTCTCTTTGAGTGGTATTGTTAGTAATTTTTTTGGCTGCAGATATGACAAAGTTCATATCGGAAGCTATATTTATATAGGGACGAGGTCGGTAAATGGACAGATTTTGACCATATTTGGCAAAGTCACTTATATTTTGAAAAAATATATACAAACCAAATTTAAGAAAAATCTGTGCAGCATTTTTGTTTTTTGATAGTTTTAAGCGAGGATCGGGAAGCAGCTCTATATGGGGCCTGTGACTAAGAACTGCCCTATGGGGATCATTTTTGGACTACTGATTAATAGATATAGAAAACACACACAAACCCAATTTGGCCGAAATCTATATGATAATTTGGATCTTATTGCTATTTAAATCGATTTCATAGAGGTTGTTTGGACTAGATCTGGACATGGACTGAATTTCACCAATCTCAATAGCGTTCATGATATAACCGATAGAAGATTATATACCAAATTTCATTAAAATATATTTATATTTGCGATTTGTAGTTTGATTAAAAGTTTTACATGGGCACACAGACAGACGGACAGACGGACGGACAGATATCGCTAAATCGACTCAGAAAGTGATTTTGAAGAAAGTGATTCTATGTAATAAAATATGGATCCAGGTCAAATATTTTTGGTAGTTACAAACAGCAGCACAAAGTCATTATACCCAAACCACATAGTGGTATAGGGTATAAAAATGTTGGTGTACTTTGTGCGATATAAGTAGAAAACCAGGCCACGGATTTTTTTTTTTATATTAACCAACACTCAGGGGATGCCCCTTACAAATGCAGTGCATTGTGTTGATTTCAGGAAAATAGGTTGTGGGGAGGAGGAGAGAGGGTGTAGTGTTTGTGGATATATGACTTAAATTTTATTAGATTATAACTGTCAGGAAAGATCTCTGCGGGGAGTTTATTCCACATACGGCTAGTTCGACTGATAAACGAATACTCTCTCTAATGCATTGTGCGGTCAACTGGATAATAGACTACAAACGGATGTGATTTACTAGAGAAGCTGATAGAGCAAACCGAAAATCGGGCACTTGGAATAAGTTCGCTAATCTCAGAAGAACATTTGCCATGGTAATATCTATAGAACAGTGCTACACAACACATGTTCCCACGGTGTTCCAATGAATCAATAGAATTGGATACCCTACTGTCATTGATGAGCGCCAATGTCCTCCTTTTTACATGGTCCAGTAGCTCCAAAATAGACTTTGAAGCTCCTGCCCTTATATGGGAGTTGTATTCCATTTTCGGTCGGATTTAAGTGGTATATATTTTAAGGAGATCAGCAGGAGTGAAGTAATTTTTACACCGTTTCAGAAACTAAGACACGAATGCTTCTTTCGACACTTGAAAAACATGCTCGTTGCAACGAACATCACATTGAATTCTCATGCGTAGAACATCAAGAGTATCCGATTCCTCAATACCTATACCACCCATATATACAGCTGACATTGTTGATTCCATGGCCCTATGGGTCAACATACAGCATTGAGTCTTCAGCGCACTAAAATCAACCCTATTCGCTTTACCCCACACGGAGATTGTTAACATGTTTTGATTGAGTGTGTCATTCTTTGTCTGCCCCCAACCTTCAATAGGCTTGGCCTACAATTAAAGAAAAATGAATGACAAATGCTGCTGTCATCTGCGAAAGAGTAAATAGAATTAAAAGTTTGACTAAGAAGGTCGTTCAGAAAGATAAGGAAAAGAGAAGGAGAAAGAATGGTTGTAAATAATAAATTAAAAAAGTGTAGTACATTTCGATCACACTTAGTAGTTGGAAAGCCACATTTCTTAAATAAGAATTTTAATCTAGTGGATCATTTAGTAACTCGTATTGATGAAGATCTTTCAACAAAATATAAAGAGCAGCTGCTAATAAAAAAACCTTGTAAATTGTAAAGGAAATAATCTTAATGAATGATTCATACCCAAGAACGTTGATGTCCAATGTGAGTGACACTGAAGCCATCGAAAAGTTAAAACCAAAAGCCCATTTCCGCCGATTACGTTTCTAAAAAAGGATTAAGTCTTGGAATTAAATAAAGAAAAATTGGTTTTATGATATCAGCCTTAAGAATTGCTACCAATTATAAAAGTATGTTTGAATCAAATTTGGATGAAAAACTCGAGAACATAAATTGTTCTGTAGATTCTTATTATAAAGTTAGAATGTAAAAAACATTTTAAGAAATGATAAAAATAATGTAAAAAGTAAAACTTCCGAGAGCATAGTTTTTTGCAATGATGTTAAATAACATATAGAACATGTTGAAGAGAAGAGGAATTTGAGAGAATACCTCTTGAACTTTGGAATCGATGGCGCTGGAGGGTTTTTGAAAGTTTGTCTATCCATGCAATCTTCAAAACAGATTAATTGAATTCGAAGATTTTATGATACCGGTAAATCGACAAAAATATTGTGATAATGTACTCCTAAAAAATAATTTGTTGCTTGCAACAGTTGTTTGTTATTGCATCTGATTTGAAGCTAACAAATGTAATGACAGGAATTATGTCACATGCAAGTACCCATCGTTGTATCTGGTGTACATCATCTGCTACTGTATTAAAATAATGTGGGAAACTAAGAACCACTGACAGCAGCAAAGAATAGAAAAGGGAGGTGATAAACCATGTTCAAAAAATTTTAAAAATTGGCCGAATAATCCCACATTTTTCGCAATAGATGACACAGAAACTTTAGAGATTATTCCGCAACTTGAACTACATCTACTAATTGGTGTAGAAAATAATATCTATAATAAAATGTTGTAACAGTTTGATGATGTCAATTACCAGTGGGCTAAAATTTTTCAATGTAACTCCAAAAGTCACTTATAGATCTCAAGCATAAAGCACATCTGTTAAGGCAGTTATGCACTATGGTGTAAAATATGTAAAGTTTTTTGATGACTTTAAAGTCATAACACGAAAGTGTTATTCTTTTGCTCTCGAGTCAAATTTCAGAGAATTCATTTCAAGCTTCAGAAATAGTTATTGTGATATGAAAATTTCAAAAGTTCATGCTGAATTCTTTCAGGTTCCTCTATTTTGTGAAAAAAATTTTTAAAAGTAATTTTTTTTTTTAAACGGCTCGACAAGTTGTGGGCTATAATTTTTTTAACACACTATGTATAATTTAGATAACCCAAATCAGTAAAAAAAAAAAATTATATGCTAAAACCCTTCCCTGAAAGTGGGTTCAAGACATAATTGTCGTTTACCACATTCTATAAAGCAACAAAAATATCCTAAGATGCTAGCGAAAAAACCGATCACTAATGCCTTCGATTATTTTCCTAACTGGACAAATAAATCCAGATTTGCAAAATAATCATTAGTTGACCAAATAAAAGGGTGTTCCACATTACACGCATTTTTTCCTATACCGGAAGTTATTCTAATATTTTCTCACTGACAAAGATTATATTTCTTAATCTAATATTGCTGTTGAAATTTTTTTGTGAACAATTTTATCGATTTGTCATGTAAATCTTAATGAATTTAACCAAATTCTTTCTAATTTGAATATTAGAATGCTACTAAAGCCATTCAGCAAATTAATGAAAATTTTTTTTTTATAAGTATTCAAGACGTTTGTAAAATTACCCTGTACAACAGCCATTCTTGAGGGGTGAGAAATTCCAAATTAACTTCAAGTTAATGAAAAAATTTAATAAAGTCATACAAAAAGTTTGGCCTGAGAATGACAAACTCTTTGGAAATTTCGCTATACGGGATTAGTACTTTCACCTTGACTTAGAATTTCTGACCCCCAGGCTATGAACACGAAAATGTTCCTCACTGTTTAAAAAAAAAAAAAATTATTCAACAAATTTTAAACAAGCTCGCGCTTGAGAGGGTTAATAAATAAAATTTTTGTATTACAAAATGTTAAGTGTAAGACAAAAAACAATTTACTTCCTACTCTTCTATTATTGTTGTTGTTTTTTTTTTTTTTTTTTTTTTTGTTGTATATTTTATGCTGGTACAAAAATAATATTATTTGTAGGATTAAAGTTTTAAGCCTCGATATAAAGTTGAAAATTTTCCGTATTCTTTTTATGTTCTGCACATTGCTGTTGGCCAACTGGCTGCCTGGCAAAGCATACTTACGAATAATAAAACAAGGTGTATATAAAGGAATCAGTGTGTTTTAAATGCAAAAACTCTATAAACGGATCAAGTTAAAAATGAAAAAAAAAATTTTTTTTAAAAAAACTATAAAGTTGTTTAAGTACTTTGTCGATACAAATGAAATGATTAAGAGCAACTTTATACAGAATTGAAATTCTTTCACTGATAACAAATGAAAACTGTTCAATTTTGTTTTTAAAGAACTCTAGTGTAGATAAGCTATAATATTTTAGCTTTGCCAGAGTGCAAATTCACTTCATATACATATGTTTATATGTAAAAGCAATTTTGAAAAAATAATTATATATTTGAAAGCTTAAGCTTAAAGTGTTACAACTAACAATGTAGCACGTATAAAGATTTTCAACTTAAAGTAACGCTCAAAAAGTAAAACGTACACATATGTTTTTGAGTCGTGTGTGGTATGCAATTTCCGTTTTTTTTTTTTTTCGTTAGTCTACTTTCATTGAACTACAAAGATTTCTATCGAAATCAATACAACACATGTTTGACACATATTATTTATACATCAATGCGAATAACCCGAAAAAGTTCAATAAAAAAACGTTACTAGTCGTGTATAAAATAATATTGTGTCCCGAGTTATTAAGGTTTGCTATTAAATTAATCAATATACTCATCAATATACTCAAAATTGTGCAGGCTACAATCTAATAAGATTAGATGAAGTATTTAAGTTTTATCCGGTTATATCAATATTTTGTCTCTACATTGAGAAATTATTTAAATAATTTTTGTTTAATAGCTATATCGGGTCTTTATGTTAAAACAATTCTTATAGAATTCTGAGGAATAATTGTAAAATTTGCAGTTTTTCTGAACATGCTTTTCTTTGGGTTTATTATTATGTACTCGTATAATAAATAATACACCGAAACACTAAATCCACTAAGCAACCAACCACATGCGTTTAGTATGTCAAGACAGGCGATCAAATAAACAATCATACACACAAAACATGCATAGACACAGACATTTCTGATGACTTTTGATTGGAAATGTGAAATTATGATGGTAATAAGTGTTAGACGGAATATTCGTACACCATGTTCGTAATGTTGATGGAGTCGTAACATGTTAGTAGGTTAGCCTAATCTCATGATGATATATCTCAAATTTACAGTCCTGTCAAGAAAGATGAAATTAGCATCGTTGTGTAAAATGCTGGCAATTTGTCCACCTCTTTAAATACTATGTTTAGTGTTGCCACATTTATTAATGTAAGATTTTGAAAGAAAACATATAAAATTACTTATATCTCGAAAACTGAGTGTCCTAAAACCAAATGTTTGCAATTTAGACCCCACTTGAAGTTACGCATCCAAATTGTGAAATAATAATTTTTAGGGTTGCAGGGTCGAAAAACGTTAATATCGTCTGATAATATTACTTATACCCTGAAAACTACATATCGTAGAAGAAACAGCTAGCGTTGTGTTCGAATTGCGATATCGAAAAACATAATGCAATGTCACAGATAAATTTATGACCCAATAGCAGATGAAATAATATGATGTTGCGGCAAAACTGCAAGTCTTTTGATATAACGGGCTCTACAAATACCGAAATTTATATTGAAGAGTGTTGGTAAAATGTCTCTGTTCTTTCTTACATCAACATAATGTGTCCACATATTTTTAGAACGACTTGGCAAACTCTCACATTGAAAAAAATTCTTGAATGGCAGGAGAACAATAACATGGCTTTTTTTATAAAGGGTGTCTCTCTTAATCCATCACACAACCCGGCGCTGAGACCAGTGGGCTCCTGGGAGGACGGAGTTGAAGGGCACAAAAAGCTTCTCCCAAAATGTGGCAAATATTATACGAAGTAGATTACCAGTTCCAAAAAAGTGACAGAATCCACTAAAAAATCCTAATAGAAGAGTGTCCAGAAAGGGTCCATAAGTTCAGTGATTAGTGTTTAGGACCATGACATTTTTTTTTGTAAGCTTTAATATAATTTCAACTAAATGAAACAATTAATGTTTTCCTTATTATCCCATTTGATATATGTTAAGACTTTTTGCTCTCACTCTTTAAATGTGTGACAGGCATATACGATACCACATTGCCTAAGTAACACCGAACCTTATAATTAGGACCTTTCATAATTTAATTTAAGTTGAACATGATACTAAATTAAGTGCATGAAGCCGTCAGTATTGGCAAAAATTTTTTTTTTTAAATTTCCAGATATAGAAAATGCCTTCTTGATTAAAAAATCTAAATTTTTCTAGTCCACAAATCGAATTATGTTTTAAATGTCATTTTTTATTTAATAAATCAATTACTTATTTATAGTAGAGCTACAAAGTATCCGACTACTCGGGTATTCTAAATTCCGACTAATATGTATGCTCTATTTGCAATTTTATGAAATATGACTTTTAAGGATTAAAAGCAAATAATAATTAAGTAATAATTAATAATTCTGTACAACAGCCATTCTGGAAGGGAGAGAATGTTTAAGTCAGGGTCAAAATATTGGGGTAGTCTAATAAAACCTTCAAAGGGATTTGCGTTCTCAGCCCAAACTATAAACACAACTGAAGAATTCATTTCTTTATAAACTTTCTACAATTTTATCCAAGCCCAACTAGAAACTTTTTCAAACTGTAAAATTCGGATTCAAAAATAATGGCTACAACTTCACAGCAGTGTCATCTATTGATATTTTTTTGAAGCACAGTAATCGAATGCAAGTAAAAACCTATTGGTAGTGATCAACAAAATGCCGCAGTGTTTAAAACTTGTAATAAATTATAGTACACATATGTGCACCGGCGGTCGCAAGAGGTTAAAAGGCCTTTATTATACTTGCCTTGTCTAAAGTTTTGGTTGCTTAGTTTTTTAGCAATAACTCAAGAACCATTGATGATTTTTTTATTCATTCATCAGCAATACATATCACCAGCGGATCAATAATTTTATCGAACCGCGATTTTCTCCCTTCTTTTAACAATTTCTTGAATAACATAAAATATTTAGGGCGTATGATTATTATATATTAAATAATTTTAAATCAAACATACGTCAGTATATTTTATTCTACTTTTACATGGATATCTATAATATTAATAGGCCAGGCGATTCCTTGTGACTGATGTTTTGTTCTACCGTTTTATCCCGAACATATATTTTTTGAAAAGTATTTCTTTTTCGCCATTTTGCAGACTTACAGATTTTTAAAATTTTTCCTTTATTTCCGGAAATAAAAAAAGTTACGGAGGGTTTAAAATACATTTTCATTTGTAGTTGAATTTTAATACAAAAGTGAAGTGTTAAAAGTTAAAAAAAGGTTTTTTTTTAATATAATGTCTTATTTTTTCAGTTAATTTTACAACTAATAATTTTTAACAATTTTTTAGTTAATTTTTTCAGAAAATGCCAAACTTTGGCCCCCGTAAACTTTTTAGTCGTAATGTGCACAAGGGCCAAAGGTTTTTTTTTTTTTTTTTTTTGAAAGATCCCGAGTTAAAATATAATTTATTAAGCAGCGAACGTAAACGTTAACTTATATTGGTTCAAGATAGACAAGTTTCAATGAAAAACTCGTATGTTTTTGCTTTAGTTAAATTTTTTTTTAATTGTCTTTTTAAATATTTCTATACCAATTTTTATGGTAAATTTATGAAATATAACAATTTTTATTGTAAATTTACAAAATATATAAATTTTTTAATCAAGAAAATTTTTTAACTATATAAAAAAAGTGTAACTTATTGTTAGTGTAATGAAAAAGTACTTTAAATCAACCAATTTTAGTAAAAATTTCTTCTAAATAGCCTTGATTTTCATCTTCTAGAAGTTGTTAAGCTTCTTCGTCTAATTCAATAGAAGTAGTTTTGCATTTTTGACGAATGTTGGACATATATGGATCTGAAGTGCACAACAAAATAGTGATAAGGTCTTTATTAGTACAACATCTAGACATTTTCCTTGTGTTGTGCTCTGTAGTCTTTGTTCCTTTTTTCTTGCAATTCTTCAATTTTTTTTGCAGTTATCTTTCTGCTGCATGCTAGAACTTGTAATATGATTTTGAATCGTCTTATTAATTCATGATCTACACCTGTGATAGATGCTGCAGTTTCCGGATCGGAAAAAATCTTCTTGCAATATTTCCATCATTTGCGTTTCCTTCCCCTTGTTTTGGTTGGTCGATTACGAGGCCTAGCTGTAGATATTTTTGTTGAATTTGTTTTTTTTTGCTTTCTTTTTTCTTCATTTTTTTGTTTTTCTCACTGTTTCGCCTAACGGACCAAATTCCAAATCATAACCCAATTTAAGGATATGCCCCATGAAACGTATTCTAGCATGAAGAGGGGACATTCCAAATTCGTAGGCCTCCTTAAAACTATCGTCTTCTGGTGGGGGTTGGCTTAATTGACGTTGACTTTGTTCCAGTTAAAGCTTGTGCAACATTTCCATCAATCATTGTGAGATACATTTTAAAATGTACTTCAATGTCTATCAAATTTAAATATTACTGGTTGAGGTTCTTTTATGTTTTGAACTTCTTCAGTTACGACATCTTTGGTTTCCTTTTTGAATGCAAATTTAATTGGTCTGCAATACTTTGCTGAAGAAGGAATTTCATTGTTCCATATATAAATTTCTGTTGCTCTACTAGTTGACGGCTTTAAGACGCTATACCTTTTCGTTAAGCGCAATGGAACGAAGGATACCATAAATAAATTAGTATCTGACGGATTTTCGGCATTTAATTGCTTGTATTGTTTCCATCACATCCCCATTTAGAAATTAAAGTAATGCTGCCGTTACCATTTTTTTTTCAATGATCAGTATCAAGCGTATTTAGCAATCGCTCTGCAGTATGTTCAAGGAGATCTTGCAATTTTATTTCTGCTGATGTTGAAGTGACACTAATAGCAGATTGTGAAGGTAAGCATTCTTTTTTGGCAAAAACTAAATCTCGATATTATGGAAAAATCCCACAATTCTTTTCATTGGTTCGCTTCCGCAATTCCTTATATTGATTTTTGGTCAATTTCAAATCCAAAAATAGAGCGAACGCTTCTTCCGGCGTTAATTTCTTATCTTCAATTGGTGTAGGAATGCTTTTCAAAATCCTCTTTGTGCGCCTTGGGACCGCTTCTACTATTTTTTAAATTATTTCAATTTTATTTTTTTTATTTTGGGTTGGTTGAATTTGTTGCAAAAATGAATCCTTAATAATTCTTTGAGAAAGTTTTTCATTGATATTCTCCAGCTTGCGCCTTCGAGATCTTTCACTACATCCGTCAATTGGTTTTGCTGGTCTACGCTTTTTTCCACTTTCGTTGGCAGTTGTAGATGCACTCTCAAAAATAAGTTCCTTTATTAACCAGTCTTAGTTACGTTTGTACATCTTTGCCTTGCTATGAGAGCATTCAATGTACCGTCTTTTCAAATTCGATGCCAAATTAGTAATTTTTCCTTTGTGCATTTCAATGTCTTCTAGGTTACAATTCTTAAAGAAGTCGTTGCTCACTATGTGCAAAATTACATCGTCTACATCATTTCGTTGAAAATAAATATCTGCCAGATCTCTGCAACAGTACTTAGCCATTGCACAAATTGTAATGAATAATAATTGTGGAAACATTATTATAAATACTCTTTCTTGCAATTATGTAAAATAAAAATTTTTATCCTTTATTACCACTTTTAGAAGCATAAAAAACTCACACCCTAACCCATTTTAAAAGGTGAAGCATACCTGCTCATATCTTAAAGGGCTATGTCGCAATAGTTTTTTTTTACCATTTACCTGTTATTTAAATTGTTTCCCAATTTGTCAGGTATTTAAACTATACAACTCTAATTCAGACTATTAATGTTTTTGAAAGATACCTATGTAAATGTACCTGTAACAATTAAGCGCATTATATCTCAACCCTTTTTTTATAAGTATATAACAACTCCTGACAACTCTACCGACACGCAAAAAATACACCGCGGTGCACCGGTACGACCAACTTTTGTATTCATAACACTCAGACGGACGGACGGTCATCGTTTAATCGACTCAGAAAGTGTTTTTGAGTCGATCCGTATAATAAAAGATGGATAAAGGTCCAATATTTTTGGCAGTTACAAACATCACCTCAAACTTAATATATCCTAACCACATTGTGGACAAATTTTGTATTCATAAATTTTGCAGAAAATATCTAACCTTGGGTCAGAAAAATTGTTCTGGTGCACACGGGCGGCAACTGGCGGGTATATAATGGAGTAAAAGGGTACAGGGGAGGGTTCAGACTGTAGAAGAGTGCAAGATTTTTTCTGACTGCTTTTGATTGGCAGGAGTTATGCTCTATTAAGTAGGAGATTTTCGGACAATTTTAACCTTTTTAAAAAAATTTTTTTTTTTAATTTCGGAATGACTCAGTAATTTTACATTCTTAACATTAATAGTATTTCATTTCAAAATCTTTTAAATCAAAAATGTTACAGTCATTCAAAAATAAAAATTTACAAAGAAATTTTTAATATTAGCAAAATACTGAGAAAGCCCATTTTCGAAGACCCTGTTCGCTGTGATATAATTGAGATAGAGTTGCAATGTTTTAACTCCCGAGGTTTACTAGTATTTACTTTGAAATGAATACCATAACTTTAAAATCAGTAGCAAAAAAAATGATTTTTGGCCGCCTTCTCAAAATATGGTCGCGCCGGCAAAATTAAAACTAATTATTATGTCCATGTTTTTAAATAGAGCAACAATATAACTATTTTTGCGGAAAGTGTTTCATTAAATATACTATTTGTTTACTCCACAATCTGATTAAAAGTTTTAGGAAATACATAACTTACTGCTTAGTTTGTAAATACTGATAATCCAGATTTGTTTTACATTTAAAAATTATAAACTATAATACTACAATATTAGATGAATTCACCTACAGTATCGGACAATACTAAATCACAGGGTTATACAACTACAATATATTTCAATAAAATTAGAAAACTTGGTTGGATTTCAAATTTTTTTTTTCATTTATTACGATTATATACTAGTTTTAATAAGATAAATAAAAACGTAATATTATTCTTCATTTAAAGCAAAAAATATTCTTATAAAATTTTAAATATTCCTTAACTTCACGAGACAAATCTAAAGCACGAGCTCAATATTCTAAATGAAAATTTTATTTTCTCTAATATTTATTTGCATATTCTTTATTTCTTAAATGGGGACATGACATTGGCTGTTTTTTGAAATCGACTTTTTTAATAACGTTTTTTTAGTAAATATTCTTATAATTTCATGTTAAAATTCTTACGGGTTCAAAAGTTACAGCCGGAGTAGTGAGAGCGCATTTTTAATTTTCGCGCTACCTATGTACGGCAGCTGGTATATACTTGTTTTACTTGCACCTGACTTTTGGTGGTTGTTATTTCCTACCTACTTGAAGGGTAGGTTTTATTTGTGTTTTTGAATTTCTTGAAATAAAAGGCATCTTTATACCTCATATAGTGGAAAGGCATACAGTTCAAGCAGGCATGGCAGATTGAAGGTAACCTTTTTTCTTTGTTCACAAACTTCGAACGCGTTTATCTCGAAACCATGTTTTTCGTACTGGTTGCGGCACTAGATGGTTCATTTTTTGACGAATTTTTTTGTATTTTTTTAAATTTGATTGGCTATCGTATGACACGAGCTTTTTTTTTAATTTTTTTTCGAGTTTTTATGAATTTTTAAAGTCAATATTTTTTTTCGAAAAAACACACTTTTAAATTTGGAAAATCACCAAAAATTAAAAAAAAAATTAAAAAAAAAACGCGTGTCATACGATAACAAATTTTGCTAAGATTTAAAAAAGTAATTTTTTTTCAGATCGGAAAATTTTTGCGACTCCCAGCCCTGCAACCACGAGGCCCCGTGTTTTCTCTGCCGCCAGTTTGGAGCTCTATAAAACCATGTTGGAGTGAAAAATATATTTTTTTTTTGAATTTTTTTTTTCTAGTAACTTGTTCAATTCTCTACAATAATAAGTTAGTTATGAATTTTTGAAAAAAGTTCTGTTTTCTCTGCCGCGAATGTAATGTCCCCCTTAAATCTGCTATATCTTCGTGGCATAGACTCAACTAAATTTAATAAAATTTCACTCGAAATGCGTTTCCATGCGATTTCAGCTTGGTGCAAAAGTCGTCCTTATTTTTACAGGTATCGCGAATTATTTTATGATTTACAATTTACCTTAGATTCTCTATGGGGTTGAGATCAGAAGATTTTGCTGGCCACTTTAGAATAGATTCACACGCTTAGCTATGTATTTGGGAGTCATTGTCCTGCTGATATATCCCCCTGTGTAGCATTTCCTCTTCTGCGTGTGGTAGCATAACATTTTTTAAGAACGACCTATTATGCCGTTTATCTTATGAATTGGCCCAACTCCAATCTTGACGGTTTCTTTAGTATACCGTGGATTAAGACGTGGGTTCGATGATACTCAAAATGGCGATTAATTCAGGGAAGCCGTAGTTTATAAATATTTTGAGTTTTTATTGATGGTTAATCATAAATACAGCATTTTTGAAAAAAAAAACGGAAAAAAAGATGTTTATAACCTGTTTTTTTGTTTTCGGCAAAAAAGTTCTTTGTTCAGTATTTTAACGGTAACTTTTGAATGAAATGAGATACATTAATAAATATACATGGAAAATAGAGCGTAATTAAGGTACTATTATAAAAATTAAAGGATTAACATATAATATATATTCGTATTAGTATAAATTGAATTTAAATTCCAAATTTTGTTTTTCACTAAATCCCATATATGTATATACAACTATTTCCGAAAAAGTCTCATAGGGGACATTATTTTTTTTATTGATGATTAATCATAAATACATAAAAACGCAGCATTAAAAAAAAATTAAAAATTTAAATTTTAAATTTAAAAAAAAAAATTTTTTACCTGTTAGGCGCTTTTGTTTTTCGGCAAAAAAAGTTCTTAGTTCACTCTTTTAACTGTAACTTTAGAATGAAAATAGATAAATGAATTCATCAGATTGGAAATTAGAGCGTACTTAATGCGCTATTAAAAACCTTAAATAATAAATGTATAATGTATATTAATGTTATTATAAAATTAATTTAAAATTAAAATTTTGTTTTTCACTAAATCCCATTAATATAAAAAATTATCTCAAAAAAGTAACGAAAGAATAGTATATTAAAAAAAAATTAAAACTTTTCGGTGAAATCTTTATTTTTGTTTTACAATTTAAATAAACAATATTAAAATAGTTGTGTTACTATAATTTTTATCTGAAATATTTGGCAAAACTAATAACTCTAATTCCGAAGTTGATAAATTATTTTTTTTTCTGCTCACATTTCTTGTTCATGCTAGATATAAATGGGTCTGAACTTAGAAGAAACCTATTGAAAATATCAGCGTCGGCTGCCTTTACGGGCAAAGTACTCTCTATAATTTTTATAATCTTTATTTCTGGCTTCTTGAGCTGCTTCCGATAATTCTCAAATTGATAAAAGTGTGTGCTGTATAATTTCCGGCCCGTTAATAAAAAATTTAAGCGAAGTGCGAGGCATACAAAAACATTTTTCAACGAAGTATCTTGCTGTGTTGTGAGCAAGCCTACGAAAATTTTCCAAATGAATTTCATGACCGCATGAAGCAACAATTAGTATTGTATGCATTTTTTAAGTTTACTTTCGTAATTTCAGTAGAAATTTCCGCGTTCCGAAAAAACATACTAGCTCCAAGACGTCTGAACTCTTTAAATTTAACTTCGATTCATCGGAGAAAGGACCAGTGTTCCATCCAATCAACGTATTTCTTTGAAAAATCGAGCCGGGATCGTCTATTCCTTTGGGAAGTAAAGGGTTTTTTGCAGGGTGCGCAAAAATTCGCAAACAAACGTTTGAAAATTCAATCTTCTCATGAAAAAGTTGTTTTCAAACGAATTTTAGAACGATAAATACTTGCGAATTAACATTTAACAAAAACATTGCTTTGTTATCTTTCATTAGAGACTGTATGCAAAGATTTTATCAATACGCATTTCAAACGAGAGAGTATACAAAGAGAGTATTCACACGTATAGAGCGCATTTGCAAACACTTGTTACATTTAGTCTCTCATGAATGAAAACAAAAGCAATGTGTTTGTTAACTATTAATTCTTTAAGAATTTGTCGTTTTAAAATTCGTTCCAAAACAAATTTTTCATGAGAAGATTGAATTTTCAATTGTTTGTTACGTTTGTGTGATCAAATATTTTGCTAATTAAATTTGTTTTGTGTTTTGTTAAGTAAAAAAAATGGGTAGAATATCATATATTAATTAATAAGGAAACCCTTGTTTCTTATAATAAAGAAACAAATTATTCAAAGTGACTCGTGTGTGAAAAAGAACTTAAAGGGTACATACTAGGAAATATTAAAAGACATTATAAGGTTGTACACAAGCATAATTTTGATGAAATCGCTGCATCCACAAGTGACCAAAACATTTCCAATCCGCGAAGTTCTAACCAAGTCGGTCTAAAATTAAATAAAAGTGATTTTCTTAAATGTTGTATTGGGCTGGTTACTGTCAAAAACATTCCGTTCCGAATATTTGATGACGAGCTTAATTTTAAGCAAATAATTGAACATTATTAAAAGCAATATAAAATTAATTTAAGTTCCAAAAATATTGTCGAATACATACATACATCTGTGCGCAAATAGCATAAAAATAGATTAAAACGAAGTTTATCGAACAAAATGATAAGCCTAAAAATCGATGTAGCTACCAGAATGGGTAAGAGTATATTAGGAATTAACATTCAATACATTAAAGATTTCAAAATTGTTATAAACACAATTGGAATGATTCAATTGAAAAAGAGACACACAGCCAATTTTTTAAAAGATGAAATTTTGAAATGCTTGCATGAATATGATATTAACCTTGTTCAAATATATTCAACTACAACGGACAACGGAGCTAACATGTTGAAAGCATCAAAACTTTTAAAGCAGGACTTGCTAGAGTTACAAAATGATGAAGTCGAAACAAGTTCTGAAAGTGAGAATGATGACTACGAATTATTACACGATCATTTGAATTCCGTACTGTCTGTAGTAAGATGTGCTGCACACACAATCCAATTGACTGTTCATGATTCTTTTAAGGACATACAAAATAAACTGGAAGACTGCAGAAAAATTGTAAAAATTGTCAGAGTTAGTATAAAAAGCGGTCCTAACTCTTCGGGTATACGTTTGCCACCGATTAACAATATAACCCGATGGAACTCAACATTTGAAATGATGGAATCCCTTTTGAAAATAAAACAACACATTAACGCAAATGAGGTGGAGTTTTCTATTGATTTTGAAATTGATTGGAACTTTATAGAAGACTTTGTAAATGTATTTATTCCAATGGCACAATGTAATAAGCAACTTTAAGCAGAACAATACATAATCGGAGATTTTTATAGAGATTGGCTTGTATGTGAAGCACAGTTAAAAAACATGGGAGAAAACACTTTTGCAGTGAAGTTGTTGGAATCTATGCAGAAAAGGAAAGGAAAAACTACTCGACAATGATGCATCCCTTTCTGGTTTATACCTTGATCCAAGATTTAACTTTCTGGATTCCCCTTATATTAGTGACGACCAAAAGAAAAGTGCAATGGTACATAGTACAAAAATTTAACCACCAAACATAATAGAAATTAATTTTATTTATAGGTACATATATTAAGAACAAATACTACTATTGACTCATTGAATGGAGAAAGAAATACCAACAATGAAGAAAGTGAACACCAAGAAGATATATCAGTGTCACGGAATGATCGATTTAACATTTTAGAGGAGGAGTTAAATATTTTGATCAGTAGCAGACGGACAACTCAAAATAGTGCAAATAATCGACAAAAACTTGACAACTTAGCATACGGCCAAACAGTTCCTTTCGCTACTGATATACTTAAATATTGGAAAATCTTATCTATTAAAGAAAGGGATTTATTTAAGCTTGCTGAAGTTATTTTAGCTGTACCCTCTAGTCAAGTTTCCATAGAAAGAGCATTCAGCGCGCTATCTACAATAATCACAAAACAGCGTTCTAGATTAAGTACTGACACCATCAATAATTTATTAATAGTTAAGCTAAATAACAATTTACTTGAAAATGTTAATTTATAAGTTTTTGCTGTTTTTCTTTCATTATTGAATTTCTTTATTATTTCCCTCATCTTTATTTTATTTTAATTTTTTTTATATATTATATTTAATTATTTATATTTTTAATATTTTCTTTATTTCCTTCATTATACCCTATACCACTATGTGGTTTGGGTATAATGACTTTGTGCTGCTGTTTGTAACAACCAAAAATATTTGACCTAGACCCGTCTTTAATTGTACCAATCGAATCAGAATCACTTTCTGAGTTGATTTAACAATGTCCGTAAGTCCGTCCGTCCGTCCGTCTGTGTGTCCATGTAAACTTTTTAATCAAACTGCAGGTCGCAAATATGAATATATTTTGACAAAATTTTGTAGATAAGCCTTAATCGGCCATGCGATGAACGATATTGAAATTGGTGAGAATCGGTTAATGTTAAGACCTAGCCCCCATACAAATTACCCCTATGAAAACGACATAAATTGCCATAAGATCCAAATTGTCATATAGATCTTACTCAAATTGGGTTTTTTATGCATTCATTACGTCCATTAATGAGTAGCCCAAAAATGGTCCCTTTGGCCCCATATAGAGCTGCTTCCCGATCTTCACTTAAATCTATTAAAAAACAAAAAAATATTGCACTGATTCTTCTCAGATTTTGTTTGTATATATTTTTGCAAAATACAAGAGACTTTACCAAACATGATCAGGATCGGTCCATTTTTGGACCTAGTCCCCATATAGATATAGCATCCGATATGAACTTTTTCATATCTGCAGCCAAAAAAATTAATAAAAATCCCACTCAGTTTTGGTTTTTGCTTATTTTCTATGTCCAGTTAGTTGGGCCTAAGAGATAGGGATTCTAAACGCATGGTATAGGGTATCGTATAGTCGGTCTAGACCTTATTTTTATTTTATTTTAATATTAATAACAATGAATTAAATTAATTTTTTCAATAAATATTTGTTTTATCTTTTGTAAATGGAAAGGTTTGTTTGCACTTGTTTGTATTTTTTTTTTTTTTTTTTTTTGAAATAAATGTTACTGACAAAATGTTCAGTAAAACAAACGATTACAAACGATTAAAAATTCAATCTTCTCAATATTTTTTATTGTTGAATTTCAAAACAATCGTTCGGAAAAAAAGAACGATTGCGAAAGTGCGGACATGGCGATGCTTGCAGCGAAGTTTTTTTTCTTTTTTGATATTATCGAAATTGATTTTATTTGAGAGTGAACGTAAATGCTTGTGGTTGCTGCGTTTTCTTCTCACTCATGAAAAAGTCAAAGCACAAGTTTATTAGTGGCAATTACTTGTGAGAACAATCGTATTTTGATCGTTCTTCGCACCCTGGTTTTTTGTGCTTCTGTAAGTTGCTAAGCCAATTTATACAGCTCGTATTTGGGTTAATATGGGCGTAATGTTTATTTGCAATTGATTTGCAGTAGACGCTGCTGATACAAAAGGATCTTTTTTAATAAACCGAACTATTGTCAGGTAGTTGCGTTTGCTGGTTTCTGCGATCGGCTACCTCCATGTATGGTAGTCAACGAACTGGAAGATCGAAAACTGCCTATAATTCAGGAAAATACGCTTCGATGAATGGCAAATTTCTTTGCAATACATGTTATGTTACCCATTGACCTATATCGGAATCACTTATTATTATTTTTTTTAATTGTGTTGAATATTTATTTCGAGCCATTTTTGTTGTTAAACTTCAAAAAGATATACGGCGACTTCTATTGTTCAGAAACGAATAATAGACATGTACAACTTTTCTCTAAACACTCCTAGAATGTTCTCAGAAAAACTTTTTTTTTATTTAACGGAACTTATTGTTGGCAGTCTGTAACAATCATATAAAACAGTAAATGTCCAAGTTAATGTGTTTTAGTTTTGTCGCTGCTTATCATAATTTTGAAAAAAAAAGTTTTTACTAAAAACAAAAATGTTTTTTTTTACTATTTTTGTATATTTAGTGTAAATTCTTCCTAAAATAAAATATAAAAATTAATTAATGTAATTTTTTTGGAATTTTACTGCACCATATGCAAACATGCAGAAGTCCGTGCTTTACTTTTGTCCAAGACTGTAAGCCAAAACTTAAATGCGTAGGAATAACATGTCCATCAACAAATAATATTTATGTGTTAATTCTTGCTCGTAATAGTTACCAAAACAAACTCTAAAAAAAAGATGTTATTGGAATAGTAACCTTGACAATGAATATAATAAACTATAATGTGAAACAAAATTATTACCACAATATATACAAATATTTATCTATTATATATTTTTCTCTCTTTTTGCTTTGTTTATTTCAGATTTTTTAACTTTTCCCGCTAAATATTCTTTGCTCTAAATATATTGTGTTATATATTGCTCACAAACGATTAAAAGTTTTTTTCCCGTAACAACCGTAACCACGTTTTGCCGCAAAGGAAAAGGAAAAATGCATTTAATTAATATTATTAGTTGTTGTTTTTGTACACTTTTATATTTCACCATATTCTTGGGTAAGTAGTTAAATAATATCTAATTAATTACCGCTATTTATTTAAAACAAAAAGTCATAAAAATTCATTCATTTAACTAGAACTTATCAAAGAATTTCAAATATACATTAAATAATATCTAATTTGTTGTATACAATTATGCACCAAGAGAGACAGTAACACGAAAAGTAAAATGTGAGTTTATTAAATAATTTGTATGCCTTATATCACTATGAGGTAAGGGTAAAATAGGTCTGTGATGGTGTTTGTAACTACCAAAAGAATTATAATATTATATTATTATACTGATTGAATCAGAATCACTTCCTCATTCAATTTAGCAATCAGTCTGTTTCTCCGTCCGTATGGCCGTCCGTATATCACCTTTCATTGGGCATAGGATCTAGTCCCCACACAAATGATCACTTTGAGACTTGACTTCAATTGATTTAATTTTTCTGATTTTTATGGCTGCGAAGACCTCGAAGATCATCGAAAATGCCTTTTCTTCACACTAAACCTTTTAAAAATTTTAAATGAATTTGAATTGGGGAAATGATATTTTATAATATACAAGTATGACCTATCGTGCTTCGCTATGACCTACTGAGACTGCGAAGTTTTTATTGTACAATTAAAACATTTTTTTTTTCATATTTTTATACCCTATACCACTATGTGGTTTGGGTATAATGACTTTGTGCTGCTGTTTGTAACTACTAAAAGTATTTGACCTAGACCCATATTTTATTATACCGATCGAATCAGAATCACTAACTGATTCGATTTAACGATGTCCGTCCGTCTGTCCGTCCGTCATTCTCTCTGTGTGTCCATGTAAATCTTGTAATCAAACTGCAGGTCGCAAATATGCATATATATTTTTACGAAATTCGGTATGTGAGCTTTCATCGGCCCTAGGATGAACGCTATTGAAATTGGTGAAATTCGGCCCATGTTCACACCTAGTCCCCATACAAATGACCCCTATGAAATCGACATAAATTGCCATAAGATCCAAATTACTATATAGATCTCAGTCAAATTGAGTTTGCATATGTTTATTATATCCATTAGTCGTTAGTCCGAAAATAGTCCCTATAGGACAATTCTTAGTAATAGGCCCCCATATTAAACAACAAATATATTGCACAGATTTTTCTCAAATTTGGTTTGTCAATATTTTTTCAAAATATAAGTGACTTTACCAAATATGGTTAGGATCGGGTTATTTTTCGAACTAGTCCCCACATAAGTATAGCACCCGATATGAACTTTTTCATATCTGGAGCCAAAAAAATTTAAAACAATTCCCCTCAAATTTGGTTTATGGTTATTTTCTATATCCAATTAGTTGGACCGAAGCGATTGGGTCTCTAAACCATGGTATATGGTATCGTATAGTCGGTCTAGACCGGCTATAATTTTTTACCAAGTTCCCTCTAAGAATGTTCAGATACATTGTTTTGTCCATGTTACCTTCAATAAAAAGTAAATTTCCAACACCCGTTGCGAACATACAAGCCCTCACCATAACGCTCCCACCACCATGATTTACAGTCGCACGTAGGTTTTTCAGTTGTAGCTCTGACTCGTCAAGCCGGGAGATTTTATTTTTTTTTCTTTAGCTTTTAAATGGCTTCTTCAGCGGCACTCGGCCGAGAAAGTCATGTGAACGTAACACGCACCGAATTGTTGGTGCACTACAGTTTTTGCCAATACTATTGTGCACTTCGTCAGCCAATTTTTGTGCCGATAGACTTTTATTTGGTGCAATTTATTTGGTGCAATCCTTCCCTTGTTTTTCACTCTATTCTCCTGCAAATAGCGCTCTATTATGTGCTGAACTGTAGATGTAGCTAAATTTACTATTTCGGCTATTCTATGTTGAGTTTTTTCAATTTCAAAAATGTTGAATGACCAGCTCTTGCTGATCTATGGTTGTGCGTCGACCCGTATTTAAAAAGACGTGCTTGAACTTCCAAGAAAAGACTAAAATTATGCAAAAGGTAATAGAAAAGACAAACCCAAAGGAAACTGAAAAATAATTGAATTATATTTTAAAACATATCGGTATCATTACTGTTAGCGGTTCAATGCATCAAATAAGGTGATCGATTTGAAAAAGCTGAATTTTTTTTTTTGTTATTTCTTTCACAGAACAATGTGGAATATGAAAAATATATATGGGGGGTTTCATGACAAGTGCACCAACTTTTGATCGGGATGAAATTTGCACCAAGGTTAGTCCTATTGGAGAGTAGTTTAGACACAATTTTTCAATAAGATCGGTCCAGATCTCTCTGAGTTAGAGGGGATTAAAATTTTACATTTTGGCCAAACAGGTGTTTTTTCTCATCCATGTAACTTATTACCTATTGTTCTTAGAAAATTTTCTCCCAAAGAGTTTAGATAGCTATTTCTTCAATATTTCGAAAAAAAATACTTAAAAAAAAACAAATTTCAGACTTTTTTTTTTTGCTAAATTAAAGCATTTTTTG
The DNA here is from genome assembly GCA_963682025.1 of Cordilura impudica. Classification (NCBI taxonomy): domain Eukaryota; kingdom Metazoa; phylum Arthropoda; class Insecta; order Diptera; family Scathophagidae; genus Cordilura; species Cordilura impudica. Next base: position 297,782,171 of record OY821518.1, on the reverse strand, counting down.
CCTTTTTTCAAAAATTGGATATTTTTTTTCATAAGAAAGTTTAGGATTTTTCCTCTAAGAGCTTTTTGGTCGCTTAGTGGGACGGGAGTGGGATATCTATCAAAATAAATGTTTTGTAACTCAAGACAACGGTTTTTCAATTTTTCACAAATGCACTATTTTGAATTTTTCCTATTTGTGTGTAAAACCTTATAAATAAAACTTATACTGAGAAACTAGATAAATTAACCTTTCCGAAGGTATTTAACATACGTTCATAACATAACAGAAGAGAATGGTTATCTGTAACCTGAAAGAGTTATTTGCAACATTTCAATCTGAACACGAGGATGTTAGAATTGGCTTCACGAAGTTTACCCAAATGAGGCCAAAACATTGCGTTTTGGCAGAAAGCAGCGGAACTCACACAGTATGCGTTTGCATTTACCATGAAAATGTTAAACTGATGTTGAAGGAAATCAACCTAAAGTATTTAACAGATGATTCGGCAGAAGATTTACACGATTACCGCGATTGCCTTAAATTGACTATGTGTCCTAATGCAACAACTTCTTGCCACTTAGGTGAATATACCAATTGCCCGAAAACCACGTTCATCAAAGAAAATTTAATCAACTCTTTAGATCGAGAATATATAGAGGAGGTCAAATTTGATTCTTGGATTCAGACTGACAGATGCGCATTGAAAACAATCATTATACCCTATACCACTATGTGGTTTGGGGACATTGTTAAATCAACTCAGAAAGTGATTCTGATTCGATCGGTATAATTAAAGATGGGTCTAGGTCAAATATTTTTGGTTGTTACAAACAGCAGCACAAAGTCATTATACCCAAACCACATAGTGGTATAGGTCAAATATTTTTGGTTGTTACAAACAGCAGCACAAAGTCATTATACCCAAACCACATAGTGGTATAGGGTATAATGACTTTGTGCTGCTGTTTGTAACAACCAAAAATATTTGACCTAGACCCATCTTTAATTATACCGATCGAATCAGAATCACTTTCTGAGTTGATTTAACAATGTCCGTCCGTCCGTCCGTCCGTCCGTCCGTCTGTGTGTCCATGTAAAGCTTGTAATCAAACTGCAGATCGCAAATATAAATATATTTTGACGAAATTTGGTATATAAGCTTACATCGGCAATGGGATGAACGCTATTGAAATTGGTGAGAATCGGTCCATGTTCAGACCTAGCCCCCATACAAATTACCCCTATGAAATCGACATAAATTGCCATAAGATCCAAATTGTCATATAGATCTTACTCAAATTGGGTTTGTATGCGTTCATTACATCCATCCATGAGTAGTCCAAAAATGATCCCTTTAGCCCCATATAGAGCTGCTTCCCGATCTTCATTTAAATTTATTAAAAAACAAAAATATTGCACTGATTCTTCTCAAATTTTGTTTATATATATTTTTGCAAAATATAAGAGACTTTACCAAATATGATCAGGATCGGTCCATTTTTGGACCTAGTCCCCATATGGATATAGCATCCGATATGAACTTTTTCATATCTGCCGCCAAAAAAATTAATAAAAATCCTACTCAAATTTGCTTTTTGCTTATTTTCTATGTCCAGTTAGTTGGGCCTAAGAGATAGGGTTTCTAAACGCATGGTATAGGGTATCATATAGTCGATCTAGACCGACTATAATTTTCTTACTTGTTTTAAATGTGGATGATTTTGTGGAAGAAATGTGTACAGGATTGCTAAACTTGAGAAACCATGACTTTTTAGTCAAAGAGCAATGGTCATTCTTCAAGGATTTGAAGATACATTTGAAGTCTGGTGAATTCGTTATTTCATATGATTTCGCAGAAAACTACAAATTTGTTCTTCAGGATACCATACAAGCATTCCACTTCAATAACGACCAAGCATATATATTGACAGTAGTTATTTACTACATGAAAGATGAAAAACTGGAACACAAAAGTATGGCAATCATATCCGATGATTTAAAACATGATACCGTTGCAGTTTATGAGTACCAGAAGAGAATACTAAAATTTCTAAAATCTAAGTTTACAGTAAGGAACGTATACTACGTTTCGGACGGAGCTCGTCAACATTTTAAAAACAAAAGTAGCTTGGCAAATCTTATGGCTCATGAAAAAGATTTTGGAATACCAGCTGAGTGGCATTTTCGTCCTACTGCTCATGATAAAGAAGCATGTGATGGTATCGGAGCAAACCTTAAAAGAAATGCAGCGAAGTATAGCCTCCAGTGCTCTCATCAAGATCGCATATTAGATACTACTGCTTTATTCCATTAGGCAAAAAGTTATTGTAAAGAAACTAAAATAGTTTTTAGTAGCAAAGAGGATCATCAGGAAACATTGAAAACACTGAAGAGCAGATTCGATGCTGCGGTAACAATCGATGGCACCACCCAATACCATGCTTTTGTACCGCTTGTCGATGAAAGACTCAAGTTGAAAAAGTTTTCTGCCTCTATTCAATGCGATTTCTTTCCAAAGACAACAAATAAACCAGCAGCGAAATCAACAGCTGAACCTAGTAACGCCAAGAAAGGATTGACAAAAAAACGCAGTAAATAAAGGCGACAATAAAGCTGAAAGACTGGGTATTTAAAGATTTACAAGACTTAAATACTTCATCAGCTACAATAAATTAAGTATAAAAATAGTTATGATATAAATGTATCTAATGCAATTAAAATTAAATTTTAGTAAATTATTTATCTCTTTATTTTTAATAATTTTATTATTATACATAATTTTAATTATTATTAAAAATAAATAAAAAATAATAATTTTTCAACACTTCTATAGAAAAAAAGCGATTTTTTTCTGAGGTTAACATATTCTGGGTATTACAGTATCGAGGGTATAAAATTTTAGTTAGGTATGTTATATACCTTCGGAAAGTTTAGTTTGTCTAGTTTCTCAGTATAAGTTTTATTTGAAGGTTTTAGACACAAATAGGAAAAAATTCAAAATAGTGCATTTGTGAAAAATTGAAAAACCGTTGTCTTGAGTTACAAAACATTTTGATAGATATCCCACTCCCATCCCACTAAGCGACCAAAAGGCTCTTAAAGGAAAAATCCTAAGCTTTCTTATGAAAAAAAAAAAATGCACTTTTTGAAAAAAGGCAAAAAAAAAAGTCTACAAATTTTTTTTTTTTTAAAGTATTTTTTCCGAAATATTGAAGAAATAGCTATCTAAACTCTTTGGGAGAAAATTTTCTAAGAACAATAGGTAATAAGTTACACGGATGAGAAGAAACACCTGTTTGGCCAAAATGTCTAATTTTGATCCCCTCTAACTCAGAGATATCTGGACCGATCTTATTGAAAAATTGTGTCTTAACTACTATCCAATAGGACTAACCTTGGTGCAAATTTCATCCCGATCGGAAGACATCGGTTTCAAAAGTTGGTGCACTTGACATGAAATCCCCCATATATATATATATGTTTTGTAGCCCCAATGTTGCCATTTAAAACGTTCTTTAAATAATTTCTATATATGATTTAATTTAGGAGTTAGAGCAGTTCTACTTTGTTGGGATTGCTTGCATCAAATAAGCTGACACCCACTGTATATTGAAATCTATTTCTAAATTGAAAACAGCACAGTTTATAAAAAAACCAAGTAAATTAGAACAGTGCATTCCCAATGGCCAAATTATGATTTTAATGGTTAAACAAATTTTTTTTCTGCAACATCAACAGCTGTAAAAAACTTTAATTCTCTTCATTTAACAACGCTGATTTCATTCATTATGTGGCATCAATGTTGTCCTTTTTATGTCATTGTGTTAATATTTTTTCATTTGAAAATATATAAAATGAGTTTCAATTAAACTTGCCCTCATTTAACCTATAAATTATGTATGAAGAAAAATACATATTTTAATAAAATGTAATTTATTATTTCAGAGGTGGCAGTGAAAATATAACTACTGGTATTTTTTTCTTTTTTTAACAATGAAAGGAAATTAAGCGATAAAATTTATTTGACAATTTCCAATGATTTCAACAGTAAAGCCAACTTTGCTATTCAGATTATAAACCAATTTCAAAATGATTCGAAAAAATAACATTCACTAAATACACTACAGAAAAAAATCACATCAAATAACATAATTATAAAATAGACAAACAAACTCAAATAGCTCTGGATGGAAACACAGAAAAAAAATAAACAAAAAGCTTTTATTTGTGTGGTTGACATGCAATTTAAGTTGGAGATATTTTTTATTTTATTTTTATCTATACAACAAATTGTTGTTTGTTTTCATTGTATGCTGCTGGGGGGAAAAATCTAAAAAAAAAATGAGAGAATTAAAAAAAAATGTTGCTTGCTTTTGTAACTAAAACATGTTTAATAACTAAAGAAAAAAAAACATGCATAAAAAATCAAAATTCTAGGGTTGTGCACTCGAGGATTTAAACAATTAATCTAAATAAATAAAACTAAAACAAACTACAACATATAGAAAGAGTTTTCATATATAACAATTCCAATTAGTTTTAATCCATTTTTATGGCTATTTTTGAACAAACATCAAAGACAGCAACATGGCCAATTAGCAACACAAAGAATGTAGAAAAATTTAATTAATTTCAATATTTTGTGATAGCAAAATAGAAAGGCAGAAAAAAAAGTGGTTCCAAGGCTATTCGTGTGTCAAGTGTTTTTCTGAGAATAAATCACCAGCACAAACTCCTTCTGCAACAGATTATATAAATTATTTGGTGATTATAAAAATTATTTTAAAAAAATTTAGTCCAGAATGAAATTTAACATCAAGGTTTAAGTCATAAAAATCTTATAGAAATTTAACAAGGAAATTATAGCCGGTCTAGATCGACCATACGATACCCTATACCATGGTTTAGACATCTTATCTCTTCGGTCCAACTAATTGGATATAGAAAATAGCATATATAATAATAATGGACCGATCCTGTCCATGTTTAGTGAAGTCACTTATATTTTGAAAAACTATACACAAATCAAATTTGAGAAAAATCTGTGCAATATTTTTGTTTTTTGTTAGATTTAAGTGAAGATCGGGAAGCAGCTCTATATGGGGCCTATGACTAAGAATTGTCCTATAGGGATTATTTTTGGACTTCTGAATAATGGATACAATGAACACATACAAACCCTATTTGACTAAGATCTGTGCTATAATTTGGATCTTATGGCAATTTATCTCGATTTCATAGGCGTCATTTGTATGCGACCTGTAGTTTGATTAAAAAGTTTACATGGGCACACAGACGGACGGACAGATGGACTGACGGACGGATGGACAGACGGCCATCGCTAAATCGGCTCATAAAGTGATTCTGAGTCGATCGGTATAATAAAAGATGGGTCTTGGTCAAATATTTTTGGTAGTTACAAACAGCAGCACAAAGTCAAAAATTGTTCTACTTTTTTCCATACCTTCGTAATATATTTTTATTCACAGTTATTGCCGACCAGCTTTGAAATTTTTTAATAGTAATTTTTGGCAGTGAAAATGTGTAGCGTCTGGAACTGTCAACAGGTTCAGAATGATTCGATTGAACAACTAGAGATTGCGACTTTAGATTTAAAAAATAATACAATCAATTTATAATCGAGTAATTTAAATCCATTTGAAAGAATAATATTTATTTTATTTATTAAAAATTCTTACTAAAAATTTATAGAATATCAAAACATTGGCTGGTATTCTTAATTATATAATTATGACTTATTCTTAATTATATAACATGACTTGGCAAACATAGAAAAATATGAAAACAGTTTCTTCTAAATTAAAAGTTATAAGAAAAATTCGCTTAAACAAAGAGTAGTTTAAAAAGGTAACAAAAAGCAAACAATAATATTATAATCGGTATAGACCGACTATATGATACCCTATACCATGGGCCTAGAGAAAGAGTCTTAGGTCCAACTAATTGGGTATAAAAAAATAAGCACTAAAAAATTTTGAGTGGTGTTGTTATTAATTTTTTGCCTGCAGGTATGCAAAAGTTCATATTGTATGCAATATATATGTTGGAAATAGTCAAAAATTGGACCATCGCTCCTCTTTCTTTTAACATGCATACCAAATTTGACAAAAATGTGTGGAATATTTGTGTTTTTTGATAGATTTATGTGAAGATCGGAGAGCAGTTTTATATGGTGGCTATGGCTAAGAATTGTCTTACAGGATTTATTTTTAAAATACTGATGAATGGGTGTAATGAGTACACACAAACTAAATTTTACCGATATCGGAATCATAATTTGGATCTTTTAGAAATTTGAGTCGATCTAATAGGGTTAATTTGTATGGGGACTAGGTCTGAACATGCACCGAATTTAACCAATTTCAATAGTGTTCACTCCACGACCGCTAAAGGCTTACATATAACATTTTGGCAAATATATTGACAGGACGTATTTGCGACCTGTAATATAGAAGGTTTACATGAACACAGAGACGGACGGACGGACGGACATCACTAAATCGACCCAGAAAATGGCATGAAATTTGATGAAAGATTATATGTATGTTTTTTATATGTAATGTTAAGTATTTTATTGATGTTACTTAATGTTGTGCCTTTATATATTTTTTTCTGTCATTGCCAGATTTTATAAAGAAAAAATTGTTGACGAATTTGGAAAATCCCAACGAAACGTATTATGAAATAGTGAATTTATCTCCAAAATTCAATTCCATTTTTATTCTTTGGAAAAAGTTACTTTTTTAGTGTGATTAGGATCCGCTGAAATAAAAATCTGGTATAAAAACTCTATGAATTTCCATTTTCCCGGAAAAGCCTGTTCGGAATTTTAAAACTGCCGCTTATCCTTTGTATGTAAATGAAATATTTTGCTTATTTTCTGTTTAATAAATTGAAGTTTACACGGCAATTAGTAACTGCAGTTAAAATAAGTGTTGTAGAAATATGCCCCTAGTATTAGTGAAGAGGGAGTGATGTGGGGTGAAATTTTTGTTTAGTTGGTCATAGATGAGACTTAATATTCGTATCAAAATTAACGTCAAATTCTATCTTTTTCATACATTAATAATTTTTTGAAAAAAAAAAATGATTTTTGCTGTTCGAAAAATCGAACAGCGTAGCGAAATGTCTTTGCATCTTTAAATGAATTTGAAATAAAAATGGTGAATATTTATTAATGAGATAAATACATTTCATGTAATAATAATGAATAATTGACGATGTTGGAGCCAGACTGATCTAAGTGACATTTGTATCAATGGCGTAAAAAACTCATAAATCTTCCATGCCAATCTTATGTAATTGCTCTTCAGCGCTTTTCTTCTTGAGAAATCGCAACATCTCACTATAGAATTAGTGCGGTCTGCAAAGTAAAGGCATGCCATACTGATATAAGTAATGAAGTGCACTTAGATCATTATGGTCCCAATTTTATAAGAGGTGTTACCGTTTATGGAAAACCGAAGTGATCTAAGTGATCTAAACTGGCAGCAACAGCCAAGTACGTAGAAAAGAAATTCAAAATCGTTTTGATTTACGCTTGCGATTATCTATTGTCTTATTTTTAAATATTTTAATTGAAAAAGTGTTACTCTGAAATTGTGAATATTATGACATTACAATCTTCACTTCGGTCATCTCCATCAACTTCAACTACAAATGGAGATTTTTCAAGTGGTTATTCTTCTTACCATCCACAGAAAGATCAAAAAAGTTCCACAGAATTAGAAAGCAATGATGATATGTGCTGATTCTGTGCTTCTGATGTGGGTTAAAGCTGCTGCTATTATTTACAGATAATGAAGAAGTCAGAGCAAATCCAGAGGGTCCTATTGGTACTTTGGGGGAAACAGACAATCCAGATTTGGATGAACGTGACAGAGGAAGAAATTTCGACAATGGGCCAAAAATATAAGGAAGCGAAAAAGAACAGCAGGGAAAGAATATACCAATGTACGAGATAATTTTTTTCCGGGCAAACAATTTACACTAGTTGTGTGTAACTATAGGTTAAAATGCAGTGAGCTGGTTTCATCTGAACACCAAAAAGCAGCACACGAAATGTTTTACCGGCTCCCTTCATGGGACGCTCAAACATCTTGGCTGTGCAGCGTCGTAAACATTTTAAAAGCAAAACGCTGTAAGGAAAGACAACCTGCTGAAAATTCTAGCCGCAAAAATTATGTACGCCAAATTCATGGTATTTGATAAAAGAGTATGCAAAAGTTTATTTTTAAAAGTCATGCAAATGTCTAACAAGGGATTAGATTATGCATTAAGTTATAAAAAATTTGTTTCAGGAATTGCGGAAAGAGACAAGAGAGGATAATATGTACCTGACATGGATTAGGGACCACCGTAATAGTTTCCCAAAATATGTAAGTCACTATGGAGAAAGATGATCAACCCGCCAATATTTACGCCCAGACCTTTCAATGAACAAAATGTATGAACATTTTAAAGCAAAATGCGAGTCAGAAGGAAAACCGATAGTGAAAAAAAAATGCCTACGTCAACCGAGTTAATTTACACTTTTATATGCATAAGGCAGATACTTGTAAAACCTGTGATATGCTCGATATCTCAATAAAATCTGAAGTAGGCATAGAAAAATGCATAGCTATAAGAGTGCAAAAAGATGAACATATTAAATTTGCAGGCGCAGTACGAAACATATTAAAAGACTGCAAAGGTAAAGTAAAAAGTGATGAATATTTATTAGTAGCTACTTTTGACCTAGAACAAATCCTGCCTCTTCCTTATTTGAACATTGGAGAAGTTTATTATTTAAGACAACTGCAAATGCTTAACTTTGGGATTCATGCTTATACAAAGAGAGGAGAAAAAATCTTAATGAATATGTGGCCAGAACATTGTGCGGCTAAATTATGTCCTCACTGTACTTCTTTCTTGAAGATTCCGTGCCAGACACCGTCAAATCTCTATTTTTTTAGCGACTGCTGCACTGTCAAACAGAAACTGGCATATTTTGCACTTAATGATGTTTCTGGTCAATAAATCGCCATATCTAGAAATAATCACCATACGCCATCTCGTCAGTGGCCATACTTACCAGCCTAATAACACCGACTTCTCTTTTATAAGTCGAGAACAAAAAATATTTGATATCTATACACCAGAAGATTGGATGAAGCTCGTTTGTGATTGCAGGAAGCAAAAACACTTTGAAGTATGAGATATGAAAAATAAGTTCCTTGATTTTGAAAGCCTCACAGGACTATTTAAAGAGTATCAGATTATATTAAGAGAAGGCGCAAAAATTTCCACGATGTGAAAGATAAAGTTTTGTAAAGATTCAAGTTTAATCATCTACAATGATAATTACACGGAAACATATGAAACAGTTGATCTGAAATCAAATGATATGGATGCCGAAACTTTTCTTTAAACTTGAAGAATTATACACCGGAAAAAGCCCCGCAAAAAAAATGCAAGATATAAGAAAAATTCTAAAATCCATGCCTCCCAACCATCATCATTTTTACTTGAAATTACCACATGCTTCTAGAAGAAGTGGAAATCAGGAAGCACTAGATGATGAAAACTTATTGTTAGGTGATAATTAAGATGTGTTTTATCTAACGATGTCAAAGTACATTGTTTTACCCTTACAAATACCTAAATTTTTAATATATTTCTCCAATTTGTGTAATGCCGTAGTGATCTAGGTAGTTTGTTCTTATTACAAACTTTAATAAATAAACTATATAGGTAAAACTTGTTCCTAATATATTTCTTACTCTTCAGAACTACATTTAACTAAAAAATGATAATAAAAACCTCATAGGTATCTCACAACACCGCGTAACGCGTTTCCTTAATTTTCACAGAATTTTACTTTTGTGCCGTAGATCAGTCTGGCTCCAATGTCGTCAATTTGTGTTTTTGTTTTTCTTTCTAATTTTAGAAATTGAATTTAAATGGAAAAAATTAAATAAAAATTAAATTTTATTTGTACTTTTTAAAATAAACAAACGTTAAATGGAATATCTTGAAATATCTTCGTATGTAAAATATGATTTCAAATTATTATATATTTTATATCAACACCCAGAAAAAGATTGGTTGTATCTAGGAAAATTTTTTAAATAATAATTAAATGTTTTCACTTTAAATAAAGCAAAAACATTGGCACATTTGTTCTATATTTTAGTTTGCTATATTGGAAGAGGCTTAAAATAGTGTAACTTGTGATTGAATTCTCATTTGGTTGTTTTCAGCAAATGTATATGAATTTAACTTTTTACCAAACAAACTATCTACTGCTGTTGGTTACTGATGAGGGATGGTGACTCTTCCCGAAACAGCTGTATAACCTGTCATGCGGAATATAGATCAATTTTTTGAAACAAATGTGCCAATATTTTTGCTTTATTTAAAGTAAAAACACGGTCTAGACCGACTATACGATACCCTATACCATGCGTTTAGAGACCCTATCTCTCAGGCCCAACTAACTGGATATAGAAAATAAGCATAAACCAAATTTTGGCTGCAGATATGAAAAAGTTCATATCGGATGCCATAGGCCCCAAAAGGGAGCGATCCTGACCATGTTTGGTAAAGTCTCTTGTATTTTACAAAAATATATACAAACAAAATATTAGAAGAATCAGTGCAAAATTTTGTTCTTTGATAGATTTAAGTGAAGATCGGGAAGCAGCTCTACATGGGGCCTATGACTAAGAGTTGTCCAATAGGGATCAGTTTTGGACTACTGATTAATGGATGTAATAAATACATACAAACCCAATTTGACCAAGGTTTATATGATAATTTGGATCTTATGGCAATTTATGTTGATTTCATAGGGGTCATTTGTATGGGGGCTGGGTCTGAACATAGACCGATTCTCACCAATTTCAACTGCGTCCATCCTATGTCCGATCAAAACTTATGTGTCAAATTTCATCGAAATATATTCATATTTGCGACCTGCAGTTTGATTACAAGCTTTACATGGACACACAGACGGACGGACGGAGGGACGGACATTGCTAAACCGAATCAGATAGTGACTCCAATTCGATCGGTATAATAAAAGTTGGGTCTAGGTCAAATACTATTGGTAGTTACAAACAGCAGCACAAAGTCATTATTCCCAAACCACATAGTGTTATAGGGTATAATAAAAAAGAAACGATTCTCATGTTCTTTTCTTTCAAATATTTGATTTAAATAGTTGATTTAGCAAAAGTTTAAGTAATTGACAAATTTTTCTATATTAGAAAATATATATGAAAATACATGATATCACACCAAACAGAAAATTAAATTATTTGTAATAAGACCCACCAATACATAACCCTAATATTTTAAAGTTTTTAACCGAACAAATGAAAAACCCAAATAATTGACAACCCTAGTATTTTTGTTTACAATATTCAATCTGTAGATTTAATCATTCAGTTATTCACAATTTACACTTAACTAAATACATTTTTTCATACACACTACGATACTCGTATTTGTTGATTATTGTTGTGTATAAATATGGCAAAGTTTTTTTTTTTTAATTTGTTTGTATACCATTAAATAATAATGGCATTATTAAGTATAATACAATCCGAAAAAAAGGAAAATTGCATGAAATTCTTTTTTTAATATTGAATAAAAAATAAATAAGTAAAAAAAAAAAGTAATGCAATAATTGTTAACACTTTCATTAATAACATATTATTCAAATTTGTTATGGCAATAAATTAAAATTAATTCTCATTATATATTTCAAAATGAATATGTATAAAACTTAAACAATATAATTAAGTTTTCATGTATAAAATTTCATTAACGATCAGGAATGCCATCAATGAGCACACATACACTTGTAGCATTTTCCAGCAATTTTTATATTGCTCATTATCTTTATGTTTTATTTTTTTATGTCTGCAGCAGCTTGAAAATATTGTTCGTGGTATTTTTAAACTTTCTTTTTGATATTTTTATGTTTCTGCATCACGTACATGAAATTTCTTATAACTCATTTGCTATATTGTGTTCTTGTGCTGAAATATCTGCTGGTTTTAAATTCTAGGTAAAAAGAAATATTTATTATTCTTAAAGTCGTTGCACTGAAATCAAAGTTTAAGTGTATTTTTCTCTTCTTTATAGTTTGTGTGTGCGATATAAAATATTTAAATACGATTTTAAAACCGCATTTGGTGGATATTTGAGAAAAAGAAAGCTGATTTTGCACAACAAATAAGATGGTTATAGTTGGTGTAACCTCTCAGTCTCAATCATTTAATGTTCATCGGAATTTATGCTCTGCAGATATGTAAGAATTTATATCAGATGCTATTTTGATATGAAATGCATCAATTATGTTCATATTTCATAGTCATTTATATTTCTTAATTTTTGATTTCTTATGTTTTGAGGAACGGCAACACTGGTGTAGATCGCAACATAAAGTTTGATATTTCTAATGATCCACTTGCTCAAAATATTTGGATATATCAGAGGTGTTTGTGTTTTTTACAGAGATTAGAAATCGTGATATTACTATCGAAATGATCAAATTCACTTAAAAAAATTATTTTACGACGAGTTCCAGTTCAAAATGGAAACCGCCCTTATGGATCTTATGAAATCCATATATTCTAGATGCTATTGCCGCATTAGTTTTAAGTCTCTTTTTCTCTATCACAGTTATAATATTGCACATAAAAAGTTCTTCGAGCAACTCACCGTTCTCGCCGTAATGATGAATTAGGATCTTTAGTTATTCTGCTGTACGTCATCATGTGATTCAGGATGTCATACATTCTACTCTCATAGTCAGTTTTTTGTCAATGCAACAGCAAAGTTTTCTTTGTCGGCATTCAATATTATTATGTTTTTATTTTTTTGTGCAAGAGCGATTGGGCTTGACCCACTGTGTTGAGCATAAATCGATCCCTTCTTGAAAGGTTTTGTTTGTTCATATGATATTCCAGCATAGATCTTAATTTTATCCTAGCTACCTCTGGTTCTTCTTTGTCACCTAATATTTGAATGCAATCCTCGCCGTCGACAATAAGTTTAAATAATGGGAATCGTTTTTTGTCTGTCGGCATAGTGTATTTTTGGCCTAACGAGAGAATCCACTAAGGATCTTGTGGTATATAATGTTAGTTACGTTGTTAAACCTCTTCTCATTATGCATAAAGTTTAATTCTCTCTTTTGTTCGTGTTTTAGACTTCCAAATTTCTTCCTGTGTCTGTTTTTTATTTTTTTATTTCTCTACTTCGATAACGCTTTTTCGCTGGTCAAAAATTGTTCTTGTTCCTTTGCTGTTAAATGTTCGTAAATTTTTCATTCTATTTCTTCTACCGAGGCTTTGTTACATTTTTCAATCTCATGTTGTAGTTTTATAAGTTAATTAATTTAGATTTTCCAACATTTTTTACTATTTCTTGTCATTATGATTTTAGCTAAGTTATTAATCTGTGTTATAGTACTATGTTTTAGTAACAATATACCTGAAGGTGCCATATAACGGATAGCAAAATATTTAATAACTAAAAAAACTGACCTCAAGCTTAATCAATTTATGATTTAACAACAAAAGGTCTAATATTTATTGTTTGTCTGAAAAAAAACCATTTTTGAGGATCTGCTCTATTATCAATTCAAGCAATGTTGCTAATTGTTACAAATAATACATAAAAAAACCAATAAGAAATTGATAGTCGGCCTGGGTCGACTATACCATTTTTTTGGTAGATTTAAGAGACGATCGGGATTCAGCTTAACATGGGAGCTATGACTAGCAATTGTTCCATATATATTAGTAGTCCAACTTATTATTGGATTTATCAACATACACAAACCCAATTTGGCCGAGATGTATATGATAATTTGGATATTATGGCACCTTAAGTCGATCTCATAGGGGTCATTTGTATCGGGACAAGATCTGAACATGCACCGATTTTCAGTAATTTCAATAGCGTTCATCCTATGGCTAATAGAAGCTTATATACTAAATTTGATCAAAATAAATTTATATTTGCGACTTTGATTACAATGCATACATGGGCATACAGACGGAAGAACAGGCAGATGAACGGAAAGATGGATCGACTCAGAGAGTGATTATGAGCCATTCGATATAATAAAAGATGGGTCTAGGTCAAATATTTTTGGTAGTTGCAGAAACCAAATATATTAAGAACATCTTGTAATATATGTTGAAGCCCCATATCTAGGAGCACTGTGCATCCAAAGCAATGGTGATAGAATTAGAATTTTATGTTTTCGAAAAAGAGGCCACGTGTGGTACCAAATCTTACAATTAATTAAAGGGTAATTATCCAGCATTAAATGATATTTTTGCTTCTGTTGACTGGTCAACAATTTTCTATTGCAATGATTCTGGTGAAATACTTAAATTTTTAAATGATAAAATTGATTATGCGACTTCCGTGATGGTGCCTTCTATGACACCATCTCAAAGTAAACAAATAAGAAAATTATAGTCGGTCTAGACCGACTATATGATACCCTATCCCTATACCATAGTTTAGAGATCCTATCTCTTCGCTCCAACTAATTCGATATAAAAAATAAGCATAAACCAAATTTGAGCGGCATTGTTTTCAATATTTTTGGCTGCAAATATGAAAAAGTTCATTTCGAATGTTATTTTTATAGGGGGAGTAGGTCGAAAAATGTACCGATCCTGACCATATTTGGTAAAGTCACTTATATTTCGAAAAAAAAATATTTAAACCAAATTTTAAAAAAATCTGTGCAATATTTTTTTTTTATAGATTTAAGTGAAGATCGGGAAGCAGCTCTATATGGGGCCTATGACTAAGAATTTCCCTATAGGGATTTTATTTGGACTTCTGATTAATGGAAATAACAAACACATACAAACCCAATTTGACTGAGATCTATATTATAATTTGGATCTTATGGCAATTTATGTCGATTTCATAGGGTTCATTTGTATGGGGACTAGGTGTGAACATGTACCGCATTTCACCAATTGCAACAGCGTTCATCCTATGACCGATAAAAGCTTATATATCAAATTTCATCCAAATATATTCATACTTGCGATCTGTAGTTTGATTACTAAGACGTACTTACGGATGGACGGACAGACGGACAACGCTAAATCAGCATAGAAAGTGATCCTGAGTCGATCGGTATAATAAAAGATGGGTCTAGGTCAATTTTTTTTGGTAGTTACATACAGCAGCACAAAGTCATTATACCCAAACCACATAGTGGTGTAAGGTATAAAAACCCCCTTGGTTTAATAGATGGCTTCATAATCTAAAAAACGTCAATAACGAAACTTTTAAAAAATATAAATAAAGTAAAGAAAATGCTGATGGAAGATATTTTCAACAAATTCGACGTGAATTCGATTTTGTACATAACTATTTGTATGAGAAATATATACTAAACATGGAAAACAGGCTTAGCTCTGATACTTCTGCATTTTGGAATTCCATAAATAAAAAAAAAGAGAATTCTGGTTATCCATGTAATATGTTTTATGACAATAATGTTTCATATAATAATATTGAATCTTGCCACTTGTTTGCGTCGTTTTTTCAGACTACTTTTACTGCACATAGTAACTATACAAGTGGAGATCAGTTAAGTGCTCCATTTCTAAGCAACCTTGTCATAGAAGTATCAGAAGATAATGTTTCTTTATCTATTCTAGCTTTAAAACGTAGTCACTCATGTGTATTTGATTAAGTTCCACCTTTATTTTTTAAAAAATTTATAAGGTTTTTCGTCCGCCCTATAACATTTTAATGTATGCTTAAAAAATGGCAGATTTGAAGATCAGTGGAAATACTGTTACGTGATTCCAATAATCAAATCTGATGATAAGTGCTGTTTTATTTTGAATTATAGGACCATCGTTGAACAGTGTGCTCTGGCCAGTCTTGGATAAGATTCTGTATAATAAACTATTTCATCATGTTTCATAAAAAATTTCAGGTTTTCAAATGGATTTTTACCCTGTCGATCCACATGTACAAACTTAGTAGTACTCACTAATCAGATTATAGTTTCTATGGAAAATAGAAAACAAGTTGATGTAATATATATTGATTTTTTTTTGAAGGCTTTTGATTCAGTTAATCATGATATTTTGTTAGGAAAACTTCACCAATTTGGCATTAATGGAAATTTGTAGCTGTTTTTTAAAATTTTTCTTACGAATAGGAAATTAATAGTTAAAATTATTTCATGCTTTTCGGGCAATGTAATTAATGCATATTCTCGTATTCCTCAAGGAACACATTTAGGTCCATTATTATTTTTAATTTTATAAATGGCCTACCTGACTGTTTGCAATTTTGTAAACCATTATTGTTTGCAGATGATTTGAAATTATCTGCTGATATTACAAGTATATCACATTCAGTTATGTTTCAAAAAGATTTGATATCACTAAAAGAGTGGCGTTATTTAAACAGACTTGTTTTAAATATTGATATATGTTGCGTTACGTCATATACTCATGGTCATAATCCAGTTTTGAGAGAGTTGGTGAAGTTAAAAATTTAGGAGTTATTTTTGATTCCGAGTTGAAATTTCATAATCATATAAATTACATAACAACTAAAGCGTATGCAATGTTGGGATTCATTAAACGAAATACTGCGGAGTTTAGTGACCTTGTCGCATTAAAATCTTTCGTTAGAAGTAATTTGGAATACTGCTATATAATCTGAAGTCCTTATTATGAAAGGAATTCTGCCAGAATTGAAAGAATTCAGAAACTATTTCCAAAGATTGCATTTAAGAAAATAAATTGATCCGAAGACGTTATTTCTTATGAAAGCAGGCGTTAATTTTTAGGACTACAATCTTGAAGAGATCACAGATCATCGTTTGCTATAATGTTTATATTTAATATTTTAACAAATAATATATGTTGTGATTTAGTGAGGGTTAATACTCCATATCGTGATTTACGTCACGAGGCTTTATTTTATGAATATTTTCGTCGTACGAATTGTGGGGTTAATGAACCAATTACAAGATTTGTAATAGTTTTTCAATCCTTTTAAATTACAACTTAGATAAAAATAATTTTAAGTTGAACTTATATAAGGTTTTTAATTAATTCATATTTTAAGTTTTTAAACTAAAAAATATTAATTATTCTATAAATATTATTGCTATATTCTTATAGTCTATAAGATGTAAATCAGTAGACTAAATAAATAAATAAATAAATCAGCATAATGTCATTATACCCTGAGCACATAGTGGTGTAGGGTAAACAAAAAATGTTTTTGTCCCCGTGTATTTGAACATAGATGGAGAATAAAGATCTATAAGAAATATCAAAACTGAAAATCACGAAATTTTTTGCTAAGTCTTCCCGAAAATTTGATTACTGTTTCTCCAACAAATACTATTGTTTTACGTACCCAACTGTATTACCTTCCTTCATGCACAATATTTAAATATATTTATGAGTATAGAGACAAAAAAAAATTTAAATTGAAAACAGTTTTTTTTTTTTTGAAAAATTATTTAAAAATAAAAATATTCGGTTGGGTTTGTCATTTGATTATATACTGTTGGCATCTATAACAGAATATTATTTATGCAAGAAATTCTAAAGAAATTTTAATGTTTGGATTTCGATTGTTGTAATCGAAAAATAATTTAAAACATAGATTTAATTTTCAGCATATCGATCAGTAATTTATAACGATATTTATTAACAAATTTTCAGTTTAAAATTAGTTCCAAGTTAGTTGTTGCACCTATATGTAGGATTGTAGCATGATAAATATGTTGGATTGAAATTAATCGCTTCGATTCAATTAATTCAATATTTTGTGTAAAGATTCCGATAGTTAAACGGAACTAGTTTTGATATTATTTTGTGTGCATAATTTGTGAAAAATGATCATAGGTCGAGCTAACTTTAGGTTTAGAAGTGACATAGAAAATAATCATAAATAAAATAAGAGTGCTAATAGTATGAGCTTGTTGCCTGCAGTTATAGAAATTACATACTGGATATTATTTTGTTATGGAGACTAGGTGGAAAATGGAGCAATATTGATAAAACTTATTAAGGACACTTTCATTTCTTAAAGCTATATAAAAATTAAATCTGAGTAAAATCTTTCCTTTTCTCTTGTCTTTTGATAGAACAAGTTGCAGATGGGTAGCAGCTTTAATTACTAAAAATAGGCCTAGAGAGAATTTTTTGGACTCCAGAGTAAGGGGTATAATAAACAGATAGAAACCAAATATGTCCAGGATTAGGTAATTTGTATCGATTAATGAATTAATTATTTTGTGTCGGCATTAGTTTTTAAAATGCACCGAGTTCCATCTATGTATGTCAAAACCGACCATCCTATGACCATACAAGTTTACATACCGATTTTAACCAAAATATATTTCTATTTGCGATTTGTAGTTTGGCTGCTTGGTTCAAATATATATACAGACAGACGGACTGATGGACATCGTTACACCGACTCAGCAGTTGGTATAATAAAAATTGTAGACTTAATTTTTTTAGATGCAGAGAGGGTATAAAAATATACCACAAAAATGTAACTATAAATAATACATTATCCCATTGGATATATTGCGGTGTAAGCTAAAGTCAGTAGACCACGTTGTAAATAATTAATTCAGAAATTTAATTTAAATTGCATTTAATTCAGAAGGCGAAACATGAATGATTCAAATGATAATGTAACAATCCTCCACAACACTTTGACAATCCTATTTTGCAAAACTACTGAAATATAACACTTTCACACTTCAATTTCAATTCATAAAAAAACATTAACATTAGCGTTTTATCTCTAGCATACGCCTTAATTATACGGTATCAGCTAGTAATCACTCATTCACGCCCACCTACAATTTAAAAACATTTCAAACTCAGTCCAAACAATATTTATCAGAAATTTAAATAAAATTTGAACATGAGTTGTCATAAAATAATACTACATATTATGTGACAATACGAGTACGTACATACAATACTTTCTACATCATAATAAATATTATTAAATTAAGCTGAAATAATGCTCATACGCACACCGAGCCACATGTTACTGGCTTCCACTTTTATTTATATTTAGTTAATAGAAAAAATATGACATTTAACGTAAGAGCAAGAGCAGCATTAAACCACACAAATTATACATATTTACACTGAGAACAAAAAGTGTAAAGAGTTTTGACAAAACGAAAATTCGACAATAATTTGGAAACAAAAATTCAAATTGTATTCAATAAAATTATAAAAAATGATGTTTAAAACTATTTTTGCAATCCAATTGCAAAATTAGAAACACAATATAAAAACATGTTTTTAAAACTTTTACGAATTATACATAAAAAAAATCTCGATTTGTTTTTAGTAAAAAAATCTAAAAAAAAAAAGTATTTAATTTTTACGATTTTATTAAAATTATTAAGAACAAGAGAAAATGCTAAAATCGGCTGTGTCAAGTCTTTGATACCCTCCACTGCTGGTAGGTTACAATTTAAATTCAGGTGCCAGGACTTAACTTTTCAATTAAAAGTTTTATTATAATAAATTTCGAACTTATTTAATAAAAAATGTTAAGCGACAAAATTTTTAGGAAAAAAAAGTCATAATCATATGATCTATAGTTTGGGAAAACGACGAGTCATGAATTCGACGGAATTCGATTTTCGGCTTAGACTAAAAATCGATTACCTACGTTTATTTATATCCCCGGTCT